>JACM01020992.1:0-20489 GCA_000787095.1 Periophthalmodon schlosseri
TTGGGTTGGTCTACTTTTTTTTTTTTTGCTAATCTCAATTTTAAAATTTTGTCACTAAAATAATAAATGAAGCTATACTCCTCTGCATCCTCTGCTCCCTCTGACCCTGTCCTCTACATCCTCTGCTCCATCTGACCCTATCCTCTGCATCCTCTGCTCGATCTAACCCTCTCCCTTGCATCCTCTGCTCCATCTGATCCTCTCCTCTGTATCCTCTGACCCTCTCCTTTGCATCCTCAGCTTTATCTGACCCTTTCCTCTGCATCATCTGCTCCATCTGACCTTAACCTCTACATCCTCTGCTCCATCTGACCCTCTCCTCTACATCCTCTGCTGCATCTGACCCTCTTCTCTGCATCCTCTGCTCCATCTGACCCTCTCCTCTGCATCCTTTCACCCTCTCCTCTGCATCCCCTTCATCCCCTTCTCTGTCTGATCCTCTCCTCTGCTCCATCTGACCCTCTTCTCAAGGAAGACATTTTGACAGTTTAAACACTGACTTAACAAAATAAAGGTGTCGTCATTTATTTTTATTTGTCAGATCATAACTACTGTGTAAACATTACTGTGTTTACATTATGCTTGCTAGGTAATAGAGCTACAATTACCTCTACTTATGCCATATCTACTGCCTGGGTCCAACCAGGAAGTAAGAATATAAACTTCACCAGAATAAAAAAAAAAACAAAACTCAATTAGGATTTTTTTTTTTTCGTAAAATCTGAACTATAAATATCTTAACTATGTTTTAGTGAAAAAGTACTCAAGTCAGGGTTTAGGTTAAGGTTAAGCAAGTAGTGACTGTGGTTAAGGTTAGTGTCAGTCTCCAGGAAATTAATGGAAGTTAATGTAATGTCCCCAAGAAGCATGGAAACCCAACATGTGTGTGTGTGCGTGTGCGTGTGTGAGTGAG
This sequence comes from Periophthalmodon schlosseri, assembly GCA_000787095.1. Lineage (NCBI taxonomy): Eukaryota > Metazoa > Chordata > Actinopteri > Gobiiformes > Gobiidae > Periophthalmodon > Periophthalmodon schlosseri. The sequence goes on from JACM01020992.1 coordinate 914, forward strand.
CACTGGAGTTGCTGTGCCCTGCAGTCTTGTTCTGACTGTGCGTGCCAACCTCTCCTCTTTCCCCGTCCTCCCCTTTTAATCTCAAACTCCTCTCTCTCTTTCTCTCCCCTCTCCTTCTTCCCTCTTCTGCTCTATCACTCCATTCCTTTTCTTCTCTCTATCCTCTCTGGTCTCTCTCCCCTCTCCTTCCTCTCTGCTCTCTCTCTCCTGTCGTCCCACCATCTCTCCTCTCCCCCCTCTTCTCTCCCCTCTCTCTCCTCTCACCCCACTCTCTTTTCTCTCCTTTCATTTCCTCCTCTCTCATCTCTCTCTCCTCTCCTCTCGCTCTCTCCTCCCCTCTCATCCCTCTCCTTTTCCTCTCCTCTCTCTTCTGCTGCTATTTTTGCCCTGCTCTTATGTAAGCCTGTGGAACGCACTGGAGACAGAGGCAGAATAGAGAGCATCCCCAGTGGACGCACATACTCACACACACACACACAGACACACACACATACGGACACACCGGGCGTCACGTGTGCTCTGTGTGTGTGTGAGTATAGAACGGTGACAGAGCAGAACAGGCATGTACTCTCCACCTTTGGTGTTTGAATCAGCAGCTCTAATATAATTTTACTTTAAAGCAGACCTGTTGTGCATGTGCCTGCTCTATAGTTATAATCTATGACACCTGTGGATCATTATGTTACAATTTGGACATTTCAAATCACAATACTGATTTAAAACGATGTAATAAAAGAAACAAGTCCACTGACTTCTGTGTTAGAAAACTGCAGACTGACATTGACATAAACATCATCATAACAAAGTGCACAAACTGCATGTTGTCGGCTCTTCTGATGGCAAATCATGCTATCAAGCAGTGAATTTTTAAAACTTTGTACCAAAATGGCTACGCAGCACTGCCAAATCATACGAGTATCACCGATTATGAAAATAAAATTGGGGAAGGAAGTAAATACAGAGCAATGGGCGTGTACTGGTGGCGGCGAAAACGGGGGTAGATCGGCGCAATGACATCTTGAATACAGGAGTATAAAGATTACTCAAAGATGCATGAATGACTCTAAATAAAACATCAGAGGGTCAATGAGGAGGAAACATCTATAACATAGATAAAAGCTCTGAAAAGTCAATTTTACAGAATAGGTCCATTTTAACAAGGGCCAAAACTTGTCTAGATTTGCACAATAGTGATTTGACTAATACAAATAAATGAAAACCTATTTAGTTTGGATAGAATCTCTGCAAGTGTGATATGCTCTGAGACCTATTGTTGGTATCTCCATGAGGTCACAAACCGCTAACATTAGCAGCTGTGGAGCTATCCTCATTATGATAAGACTGAACTGAAACTTAGGACAGAACCAAATCTGACAGCACACACGCCATGCAATCTCCATATATTAGATCTGTGCGGTACAGAGCATCCCCCACACCTGCTCAACCAATCAGAGCGCGTCTAAAAGTGTGGGGGTGGGAGGCGGGGGTCAGGGGTCACAGGTCAAGGTTGTCTCCTGAGAGGGTGGGATCACTTGGGGAGGCCTTTGGGGAATTGGCGTGTGCCGGACAGCTGAGGGGAAGCGAGGGGGTGGAATATTCATGTGGCGTGACAGCAGCGTGACTGTGCAGAGAGGATGGGGCTCAGGACCCCCACATGACTCTGCAGAGGTCACACAGCTGATGGACGATTTGATTTGCTGATTTCTGAGGCGCATATGTAGAGCCATTTTCATCATCCCCCATATTAAAACACTGCAATATTAACTCAGATACTGTTTATACAATGCACTACTTTATTCATTTTGTATGGATACATGAGCCATAGCTATAAATAGGAAAGTATATCTTAAGTAAAGATTTTCAGACCTCCACAGCCCTGTTTACTACAAATGTGTCACTACTCAAACCAACCACTCACCCATTCACACACACATTCATACACCAGTGTACGCAGATGTTAACATCGAAAGCAGGATTCGAAATGATATAACCTAATACTCTTAAAAGTGCAAATATCGACCTAAGATACACAGCATACATACTGAAAAGGTCTAATGTGTTTAATGTGTCTAATGATACTGTTAATAATCACGCAAATGAAGTTGGTTTACAATTTCAAGCAATCTTTCTTAGAGATAGACTCATGTCCCAGTTTGCTGATATATATGGCCGATATTAAAACTTCAAAGCTCTAGCAGTGGCGATATTTTGGTTTGGTCGATCTGCTGCCTAATGAATGTACATACAGCTGTAATTGAACATTTTAAAGGGCATACAGTATATTGTGATATTTTCTGATCTATGTTATAACGTTATTTCCTCATCACAAATATACCTGGAGTTGTGTTTTGTTTCATTCACACATATTTAACACACAAATCCTGCATATTTAGGAGGAGTTCTTCTTTTAAACAAAAAATACTCTATTCCACCTTGTGATGTCATGTAGTAATACAGGAAGTGCTCCACTGTGTTTTTAAACTCCATACACCTTCACTGATTGATTGACAATCTCTACTGAACTAAAGGTAAAAGGCAGCTGTTACCTTGAAAACTACAGCTTCATGACATCAAGGTGGAACAGGGCATTTTGAGCTTTTGGAGATGTAGACGGACTAATGATGCAGGATTACTCAAACATGACAAAGTTTAAAGTTAAGTTGGTAAATGGTCGCATTTTTATATAGCGCTTTTCCACCTGCAAGGTTCTCAAAGCACTTTACATAGTAACAGCATTATAACATGGCTTAAAGCTCACAAGAGTCCATTTCGTGTAATATAGGACCTTTAAAGAGATAACTGCGCAGAATGTGACTACACAGCTCTCTTAAAGGTTTGTGGTAAAAGAGGGTTATGGTGAGTTTGGAGTAAATTAAAACTACATAATTTGGGAAAAAAATAGTCTAAATCGGCTTTACATGTCAGCCTAAAATATTGGCAGAGCTTATCAGCAACTATTTCTCTGGATTCAAAACAATTGAAATCAGCATCGACCATGAAAAAACCCATATAGTCAATCTCTAATGTTCATTCAGTCTAAACATGCAGTGGTAGAAAGCTACTGCAGAGGCCACATCTGCCCTGGACTAGACTGACAGAACCAAGGCTGCCAATCCAAACACCTCCAATCGCTGACTCACTCATTAATAGGTAAGGTCGCTGAAGTGTCTTGCCCAAGGACACGCAAGACAACAATAATATGCACTGGTAGCACCTAACCACCAGGCTTCAGGTTTTGGGGAGAACCACTAAACCACCAAATACCAAATACCAAATTACTGGTCCTTTACACACAAATACCACCATGCAGTAGTAGTAGTCGTAGTAGTAGTAGTAGCAGTAGTAGTAGTAGTAGTAGTAGTAGTAGTACAAGTAATAGTAATAACTAAAGTCAAATGAGAATCAGATATGCTATTCTTGTATTGTCCTGCTTTTTAAGTCCCGGTCAAAGGTATTCCTGGACTGTCTGTGTGTGCGGCATTCAGAGGAATCCAAAATAACTGTCCGACAGGTGAAGCTAGCAGCGGGTGCACAAGGCCATATGGCGGTTAGGTACCTCAGAGGGCCAGGTTTGGTGCGTTGGCCAAAATTATGGACATATTTTTAGGTGGGCTCTGAAGTCACACAAATAAAAACAGGCTAGATGTATTGTAAGGAATGGGCTGTAACAAGAAGGCTGTCAGTTCAATTCCCACTCTAGGCCAATGTAGGCCAATTGTAATTATTTCCCCTACACTGAAAGGCTTATACCTCATTTTTTCCTATGTATTTGAGCAAAATGTGTCTTGCCCAAGTACAGATGTATTGTATAAGCAGCTCTTGAAGTCTAAATAAGTCTGTTGCGTACTGTCTGCATCTAATTACAAAGCGTTTTATTGTTCGATAATCAGGAAGTGTGCGTTAGCTAAGTCTGTTCGTACTGTCTGCATCTAATTACAAAGCGTTTTATTGTTCGATAATCAGGAAGTGTGCGTTAGCATGCTAGCTGTTAGCTTTACCGTCACGGCAAAACTCTGCACTGGCCTCTTAGAGCTGTGAAAAGTGTTAAACTCATCGTGGTGAATAATTAGGATGCTCCAGATCCGGATCCGAATCATGGAGGGCTCAGGGGCTGCCAGCACATGCTCTTCATCTTTAACTTACCCTTTATCCTTGCTCCATCTCTATCTCCATCCTCCACTGTCATCTCTTTCCCCTGCTCTCCACTTTCTTCCCTTCTTTCACTCCTCCTTTCATCAATTCTGTTCTCTCACTCTTCTACTCCTCCCCACTCTTGTTCTCTGTTCTCCGCTCTCCCTCTCTCTCCTCATTACCTTTTCTTCCCTTCTATCTCCTTTCACAGTCTCTCTACCCCTCTCTCATCTCCCCTCTCTCTCCTTTCTTTCCTTCTTTCACTCTTCCTTTCATCAATTCTCCATTCCCTCACTCTTTTACTACTCCCCGTGTCTCCTTCTCTCCTCTCCCCTTACTTCCCTCTCCTCTTCTCCCACTCTCTTCTCCCCTTCTTCTACTCCTCCTACCCTCTCGTTCTCTCTTCTCCACTCCCCCTCTCTCTCCTCATTACCTTTTCTTCCCTTCTGTCTCCTCTCCCGGTCTCTCTACCTTCCTCTCCTCCTCCTTTCTCTCTCCTCTCCTTTTGCTTCTCCTATGCTCCCATCTCTCTCCCCCTCACCCACTCTCTTTTCTTCTTTCCTCCCTCTCCCACGTTCTCTCTCCCCCTCTTCCTCCTCTCTCCCTCCTCCTCATCTTTCCTATGGTATACCACATACAGTATTCCCAGTGTTGGCTGCTGCTGTGTCACTGCTCAGGCTGCTCAGACATCACAGAGGAGAAGGAGGAGGAGCAGAGGTAAGATGGCCGCTGCACTCTCATTTGAAACTCCGGCACGTCCCCCTGGTTCCCACGCACCCGCCGCACCTTGGCCTCCCCAGGATCAGTGCTGTGCTCCTATAGGCTGAGGGTTCGACTGTTCATGCCATCAAATCATCTTTATCTTTTAGACCAGGAATCTAACCCAAAACCTTCCTTCTGTCTTAGCTTGGGATGTTAACTGCTAACACATAACAGATCACCATGTTACCTTTCATTGTTTGAAAATGCTATATTCGTCCAAAACAGTGTATCAACATGTTTTGTAAGTTCCAGTTTCATTTTTGACACTCTGAGTCTCTCCTCCCTTTGCTCTCTATGCTAACTCACTACCCCTTCAGATCGCTATCACATTACAATCACCACACATTTCGCTAATGAAACTACTGCACATCGCATCAGATTTGTGAAGTTGTAGTCTGTTGTTTTGTATCATGCTTTTGTATATTTAAGAAAATTGTCGTGTGGGAGCATAGTGATGTGGGCTTGTGGGCAGAGCATTTGACAGAATCTTACAGCTAACTGTAAGGAGGGTTCAAACAGAGATTGCTAGATTACTCAAACATGCATGGATGACATTTAAAACCACTTTAGGCATGTTTTTGCTGAAGGAACAACGTTATAACATGGTAGAAAGCTCAAAAAAGTCGATTTTGCAAAATGCCCCCTCTTTAAATGTATATTGTCATCAGAGAGATATAATATTTGCTGTGCTCTCTGAAGAATGCCAGTGACCAACCTTAAAGCTCTAGCTAACATGACTTCTTTTATAATAAACTCTTAAACTCATATTAAAATAGTTATAAGTAATAAGTAATACTCTATTGTCCTGCATGCAAGGTTTGAATGCTCTGAAAATTTCAGTTTTAATCTAAAAAATCGTAAATAGTCAATGATCATATTTACAAAGCACTTTCTTCAAGGAAGTGCTCACCAGTCATACATCACTGCACGCAGTGTACACTGGGGGCGAGGTGGGTCAAGTGTCTTGCCCAAGGACCCAATGGCAGTACTCATCTCTTAGACCTGGAATCACACCATTAACCTGTGGGTCAGTAGATCTGACTGCTCTACCAATGTCTTATCATCATTATTGTGTCAGGAGCAGTATTCAAACTGTCAATTTTTGGATCAGAGGAAGAGCAATCTACTAATTGATACTTTGCAGCTGATGTCATCAACATTCCCTGGGGGTGTGATGCTAACTGGAGGTTCTGCTCAGTCTGAAGCTCTGTTACTCAATTTAGACTTTAATCTGATCTTTGTTTTAACACAATCTGAAGATAAAAAAAACTGACTAAGTTGGAACAACAACAGGTGAGCTGATTTGTGCTGTTAAGCAAGTTCCTCTCAAATGACATTACAGTTAGTCACAAGCAAACTAGCATTAGCCAACAGTTTTTCAGTTAGTCACTCTCACCTTTTTGCTGAAAATCAAACACCTAAACAGGACCATGAATGCTCGTACTGTTCACAGGCTCCTGAAAGTGTTGTTTAAATCAATTTTGTATTTTTTCTTGAGTTATCAGATATTCTTAAACCTTTTTTTTTCTAATGTGTGCATTGTGTCTCCATGGTAACTGTTGAAAATTCCACCATAGAGATACATGAAGAAAACCCCAATGTAATGTTACTGCAAATGATCAATTGAGCTGCTTTTGCCTAAAATCAGACTCCAGACCCTACACCAATGTTCAAAAACCTTGTGTAGCCCTTTTTCAAATCTAAAAACATGGTAAACAAAAGTCTGATACATGGAGAGCCACGTGAACTGGTGGAATGAGCAGCAAAGGGGTCGGTCAACAGCTTGAAGCAAGTCAAATGACCCGTTTATATTAACAAGTTGCACTTATTAGTCCACTGTGTACCATCTGCATGGAATTATAAAGCATTTTTATTGTCCAAGAATCAGGACGTGCTCTGTTAGCATAGTTGTTGTTAGCGTTATTGTGACAACAAAACTGCGCTCTAGTCTCTTTTCAACTTGTGAAAAGCGCTTACTATACTTATCTTGGTGAATAATTAGAATGCTCTGAATGCATAAGGTAAGTGAGGAATAACTCTGGACCACTGAAAACCATTTAACATGAACTAGTTCTGTTTTGCATGTATTGAAGACTGTATAAAGAAGTGGACTAAGGGAGTGTGATGTCACCCATAATGTTCCGCTCCAGTCAAATGAAGCTCATCGATGTTATCGGATACGGGGCGAATTTGGAGCCAGGCTCCATATTTGGAATTCCAACCGCAAGTATCATAGCAACCAAAGAGCCAATCTGGAGCAAAGCTGTGGAAGCCCGCATCGCTGGTTTAGCAGGGGACAAGCGCTGAGCAACGCTGTCAATCAAACCTGTTGCTAACCTCGGGGAAAGAAGGCAGCTGATTTGTCTCGTATTAATGTTCATATCTTGAGTTACTGACACAATAGCAAAATAAAACCACCAGGATCACGTAGAGTAGGTCAATACAAAAATTTTAAGACCAAAATGACAAGCCTGACAGCAGCATTTATGGAGAGAGGGGTTTTCTGTAAAGTGAACTGGATCACTTCCTATTTGGAACGCAGCAGCTAGCAGGTAAGCTATGTCCATTTATATATACAGTCTGTGGTTGAAGACAGTAAAAATCAGGTGCAGTGTCTTTAATATTACATTAATTATATATTTATATTACACAGGTTTAAACAGCTGGCTCAGGCTAACGTGAACAGAACAGTGAGAATGAACTCTGTGACCTCTGCACACAACACCCTGATGTAGGTACATGTGTTCAGTGAGCACTACATACACCCGCTCCCTCTCAAGCTCAACATCAGCCTGTATCATGTGTCTCGATGAGCTGCAGTGTGAAGGCAGCTCCAAACTTCAAACCTCACCATGTGTCCCTGTGTGTGTGTGCTGGTTATCCTAGTGTCGTGGGGACTCACATCTGTACACACACTCATTCCATGGGGACCTTTTGTGGGGACCAACAATCAGGTCCCCATGAGGGAAATACTTAAATATTCCATCCAATAACACAGTTTAAAGTTACAATATGGGTTAATTTAGGTAAAGGTTAGGGCTTACTTTAAAGGGCCAACATTGCGCTATTTTCTGATCTATGTTATAAAGTTGTTTCCTCATTAAAACATAACTGGAGTTGCTTTTTGTTTCATTCACACATTTTAACACACACCATGCATATTTAGGTGTCTTCTGTCAAACAGAAAACTCTGTTCCACCTCATGATGTCATGTGGTAATACAGGATGTGGTCCATTGTGTTTTTAAACTCCACACACCTTTACTAGAATCATTTCAGCTCTGGAATTTCCAGGCTTTACTGAGGTAACTTGAAAACTACCCCTTCATGACATCACAAGGTGGAACAGAGAATTTTGAGCTTTAGATATGTAGACAGTCTGATAATAAAGGATTACTCAAACATGTGTGAATGAAACACACAACTCCAGATGTTTTTGATGACCTAACAACATTCTAACATGTCTTAAATCTCACAACAGTCAGTTTTGGTAATATAGGACCTTTAAAGTTATTTCTTAAGCACTTATTATGGTTCAGGTTAAGATATGACTCCAGGAAATGAATAAGTAGGCCAATGTAATGTCCCCATATAGTATGGAAACAATAACATGGGTGAGTGCATGTGTGCATGAGTGTGTGTGTGTGTGGGGGGGGGGCTTTTATGCAACAATCCAGAGGCAGCCGCAGATTGAGACTCGCTGAATATGTAAAGAGGGCAACGCGGCAAAGGCAGCTGGGAGTTTGTGATTGGCTGCTAATGTTGCTATCCAGGCAGTGATTGGTGGAGGCAGCGCAGCCCGACATCACGTTGCCGGGACTAAAGCCTTTTGAACTGAGGCAGAGATCTCCCCATACACACACACACACACACACATATATGCACGCACACATAAACGCATGCATCAAAACGCGTCCATCGGAACATATAAAGTTGTTGGGTTGCGTTGCCCGAAAATTCCGGATGATGTGGGCGCTGCTCCGTGGTAAGGTGCCGTGGTTCAAAGGTTACAGATGGAAGAGTAAACTTTTGTAATTCGTGCGCTCTCTTTTAAGACCGGCACATAGGTGGACAAAATAAATTGGACTTAAGCATGCGTGAAGGCACAGCTAGCGGGCCCCATCCACTGCTCTATGCCACATTTGTCAAATCAGAGCTAGCAAGAACATAGCGGGGATTAGAGCCCTGCACGTGCACCAAAGCAAAAATATGGATATGTTTGAGTTTGGGAATAGGCTTGGTTCACGTGACATCACAGCATTGTACAATGTCTATTTTCAAACTGGGATGGAGGACACGATAGCTTCAGAAAGTGGTGCTGTTGTTCAACCCCAAAGACGTGATTGTAGTCAGTGGAAAGGAGTTTAAGGGGAGACAGTACAGGCTTTATTTTTTTCACTTTTTGTTTTTTCGGTCTCTTGTTGTTTACACATGAAAGATTGTACGCTAAAATTGTCCACTCTTCGCTGAAATATGTTTTAATATAAACTAATCATCTTGCAGCCATAGAGTTATATGAGGCCATTTTCTCAAAATTTATTTCACATAAGGATCACCTCTTAAAGTAGAACCTACAAACACCAAAATCAATCTTGTACTTAACATGATTTTGACCAAATGTATAGAAGGATTTTTTTATATCTAATTCCAAGTGTGGTTTATTAAAGCTTTAACTGCAAAAAATTAGGTAAAATTAGAATTTTTAGGCAAATTTTCAGTTAGATCCAGTTTACTCAAATACTAAAAAATATATCTGCCTGTTCCACAATATACTATCAAACTAAACATCTATGTCCATAGTGAGACCACGAGATCTATGGAGAGGTGACCCTGACCACAGTAAGGTTTATTTTTTAGCAATAAGAACGCCTGTAAAGGGAAAAAAAAGCAATCTGTTTAATGGCATGCTGTGGAACATTCCAGGTAAAGCAATAACATCTCTATGAAAACAAGCAAATGGTTAAACCCCCACTAGAAAAGTTTTTTTTACATAGCTTTTGCCTTTTTAATGAATGCATATTAGAAAAAGTATTATTTTTTTTTTATGCCCCACTTCTTATAAAAAAAAAAAAAGGCTGCAGATCTAAGTGAGTGTCTAAGTGATTAAAGGCACAGTATCTGTTTTTTTCTCGAAAACATGAAAAACAGAACTAGTTCATTTTAAACAGTTTGCAGTGGTCCAAAGTTATTCCTGACTTACCTTATGCCTTCACAGCATCCTAATTATTCACCACAATGAGTTTAAAAGTGCTTTTCACAATTGTCAGAGGCCAGAGTTTTGCCATTACAGTAAAGCTATCAACAACTAGCAACAGTGCACTTCCTGATTCTTGAACAATAAAATGCTTTATAATTAGAGTACAGTAGACTTCTTTGACCTCAAGAGCAGCTTATACAATAAACCTGTACCTGGTCAAGACACATTTTGCTCAAATACATGAGAAAAAAATTGGGTACAGTGCCTTTAAAGCAGACCCGTTATGCAAAATTGACTTTTGAGAGCTTTTAACCATGTTATGTCCCCTCACTATTCACCCTCTCGAAGTTGTATTTGGAGTGATTCGTGCATGTTTGAGCAATCTTTAACCGCTTATTTTCAAGATGCCATACTGCCGATCAATCCCCGTTTTCACGTACACACCCAGTGCTCTGTACTGCTCTTCAATTTTAGTTTCCTAATTGATGATACACATAAGATTCAGCAAAGTCACATAGTCATTTTGATACAAATGAAAAAAAAAATCCGCTCCTCGCTAGTGTGATCTGCAGCTATCCATCCGAGGTGCAGACTCTTTGTTGTGATGGTATTTACGGTGATGTCAGCTCCCACTGGACACTGCAGTTTTCTGGAGGAAGTCAGTGGACTTGTTTCTTTTATCAAGTTGTTTTAGATGAATACTGCAATTTAAAATGTCCAAATTATAACATGATGATCCACAGGTGTTTTAGATTATAGCTATATAGCAGACACAAGCACAATAGGTCTGCTTTAAATAATGATTTCAGTATGCATCTGAGGGTTGTGGAATTGAATACATCTATAATCAATGTAAAACAATTTCAATCAAAATGCAAAATGCAAAAAATGTATCTTTTTTTTGGTGATAAAGCGTGTGGTTGAAGTCAGTACGCTTGTTGTCAATAAAACATGAGCTTGGTGAAGCATGAGGGTAAAAGGCTGGCCTCAGTGCCCCTTTTGCGGGTCCACTCTGCTCCCGCAGGCAACTAACTCTCTGGATCCTGGACATGTTCTGGACCATGCTGCAGGTCTGGTCCTTGTTTGGTCCTGGTTCAGTCTCCTTGTGCTCCTTTTGCTTTAGGGCAGCTCAGGTGCAGCTGCAATGTCAGAGAGTCAAAATGGCGTCCGATGTTTACAATGAAATGAGGACACACTCCGAGAGAGAGAGAGAGAGACAAAAAGAAAGAAAGAAAGAGAGAGAGAGGGAAAGATGGAGGGAGAGAGGCTGCTGAATACTGCGTTATCAGGAGAGGGGAGCGAATGTACATTTTACAGTAATAGTCAAAAAATAGATTTATTTTATTTATACTAAATCACATCAAGTTGAAGTAAAAAGTAGGAAATCCAGTTAAGCAGATAAGGTACAGGTTACTGGTGAACTTACTGTTGAGACCCTGGGTATAAAACATGGTATCTGGAATTACCTGCACACCTCATAAAAAAAGCAACAAATTATATTATAGATACAGAAATTTCATTTCTGTGCTGTGTCAGTCCCAACCTGTCAGCTCAGTACTTGTTATGTTGACCTACGTCATCAGAGATATAATACTCCCTACAACGGAAGCATAGCCAGACTAGACTTGACAGTATTGGACTGGACTGGACCAACTCTTGAGCAACTTCAATTTATTCAAATTGTCGTATAGGAGCATGGGTGGCATAGGCTTGTGGGCAAAGCTTTGGACAGAATCGTACTGCTAACCGTAAGGAGGATTTGAATAGGGCCCGAGAGAGATCACTAAATTACTCAAACATGCATGGACAACATCTAAAACCTCTTCAGGGCATGGTTTTATGAGAGAATGTTATAACATAGTAGAAAGCTCCAAAAAGTAAATTTTGCATAATACCCCCTCTTTAACACACAAATTATATTATTAATAGTGAAACTAAATTTCTGTGCTGTGCCAGCCCCCACACTGTCAGCTCAGTGTTGTCTTGTTATCTTAACCTACGTCATCAGAGGTATAATACTCCCTACAACAGAAGTATAGCCTGAATAGACTGGACTGTACTGGACTAGACTGGACCATGTCTCGGGCTACTTCAGGGTACTCTACACCAATTATATCCCAAACACATTTAGCTGATAAAGGTGAAAAGTGAGCTTTAATTTGACTGCATCTAATTATAAAACAATTTCATTCATCACACACCCTGTAGAAAAAGTGCTATACCCCCCAAAATTTACACACGCCCACAACATGCAAATGAAATCCTTTCATGGAGGATTATTAAAATATACCTGTTACTGCAAGTTGATTTTGATACTAAGGAATAGACCCGATACCAATTCCTTCCTTACGAAAATGTGCGTTGTCACCGGTTGTGTCTCCCCAAGTTCAGATGTGTTCAGAAGTGTGATTGACAGGGGGGCCATATCAAAACAAAAAACGGCTGCTTACGAGGAAAAAGGAAGGAAAAAAAAAACACAGGAGACTGAAAAACCTTTCTGCGGAATCGATTAATTAATTCTGTTAATCTGAGGTGAGAGAAGTTTGTCTGTCTGAATCTGGCTCAAGGTGCGATGGAGGGCGTGGGGACCAGACTGAGACTATAAAAAATACAGAGAGATATCAGTCTGGATTTGCCAGGCCGGTGTCCACATAATTCCCCTTGTGGATAAATACACTTTGTCTAAGTTTAAAGAAGGGGTATTAAATTTCTGTGGGGTATTAACTGCTAACACATAACATATTTAGATCACCATGTTACCTTTTATCATTTTGAAAATGCTACATTCGCTGAAAACGATATATCAGTGTGCATCCTGCTAATGAAACTACCACTAGTGCACATCACATCAGGTTTGTGAAGTTGTACTGTATTGTTTTGTATCATGCTTTTGTATATTTCTGGAAAATTGCTGTTTGGGAGCATGGGTGACGTTGGCTTGTGGGCTGAGCGTTGGACAGAATGGTACTGCCAACCGTAAGGAGGTATCGAATAGGGCTCGTTAGAGATCGTTTGAGTAATCTAACATGCATGGATGACATCTAAAAACTCTTTAGGTGTTTTTGATGAGAGAATGTAGTAACATGGTAGAAAGCTCCAGTTAGTTTTGCATAACACCCCCTCATTAACACCTTTCTGTAAACTATAAGACCCTTTAGAAAGCCATTAACACTCAAAGTATGTAACTCCAACTAAATGTAATCAAACTATTTATCCACATCTCTTCCCCCATCAGCAGGCAGCAGGCACGCAGACTCCTGATAATCACAACCTCCAAGTGCCAAGTCTCCACTAAATGAGCCAATATATGTTTAATCAAATATTAACCCAAGTGCTTTAAACAAGGCCATTTGTCAAATCCATAATAGATGCTAGCAGTAATTGCGAGTCATTATTGTATTACGGGCTCTGAGTATTCACCCGTGTGTGTGGTACGCCCCTGATTCTTTGATACCTGTTCTCTGGAGCACCCCCCTCCTCCCGGTGCACATGAGGGGACAAAGTACCACTTTGCCAGGCTCTCGAGGACTCCTGGTGCTGCTGAGGAGGCCTAGGAGGGGCAGTGGGGGGAGGGTAGGAGCACAGACCAGAGAAGAGAGGCTTGGGATACAGAGAAGGGGGGGTGGGATTCCATAGTCATGCATTGCAGAAATATTCCAAAGAGAGTGAACAATTTTCCAATTTTTGAATTCCATAACCATTCATTCAATTCATGCAGCCAAAGATCACTGACAATAATTCAATAATTTAGATGTACAGTGTTACTATAAGTAACATGAGACATTTTTAAATTGCAACAAAAAGAAAAATATACTAACAATGGTAAGAACAAGAATACAGCAATGGTAAGAAAACAACAAGCATAAAGTAGAACCAACACTGATACAGAGAAAGTGCAGTATGACAATGTATTTAATCTGGTCTCTCTCTGTATTCAGACCAGATCCTGTCTTTATATAAAAACTTACATTTATGAATACTTTGGCATTGCTTTTGTTGTAAATCTAGACCATTCCACAGTTTCACCCTACATACAGTCACACAAAAACTTTTACGAGTGGTTCGAACATTTCAAAAATTTCCATAACCTCTCAAGTTATAAGTTGTCTCTTTAGGCTATAAGGCCACATGGTAATATAAAAGAGGGTACTATGGTTTAATGTTGAAAATCACATTCTATTGTCTAAATAAAGATGTTTTTTATGGTATCGAGTACTGTGTCAGTTTCTTAGAATCAAAATTGAGTTTGAAATTTTAATATCGCAATGAAACTACTTGATAGTAACAACCCACCCCACCTTCATCCAACAGCAAATTTTTGTGAACAAGCCCAGAAAACACCAAATAAACCAGGTCAAAACATTGGCATTTTGACAGTTAAAAGACAGTCTACCAAAGACCCACTCTCCAGTTCTTTTTATTTATTTTAACTCATTTTTTTGAAAGAGAATCCAAAGAAACCCACCCAGACAAGGAGAATATGCAAACTCCAAAGGTGAGAGTGCTGTGATGTACATAAGATAGATGCCCTACCATGTGTGATTGGACATATTTACATGTTGCGTAATGAATAATCTGAAGAAACTACTCAGTCCCCCAAAAGCCAAACCCATGCATGCAAACAGCTTCAAAAACCGCATGTTTAGAGATTCATCAGGCCTAGTGATGCTAGCTTCAGGTTTGCGGAGCCACGTGCATGGATCTGGCACAACGTTGCACCAAACTTTGCAGATCACAGACTGTAGGCTCCTCCGTAATCACACGAGGAATAAACACCAAGACAACTTATGATTGGCCAATTATTTAGCGTTTATGTAGTAAAGCTGCTGCTACAATTTTCTACATTGTAAGCTAGACAATAAATCTTTAAAAATAAGTTTAATCTTGTTAGCACTAGTTAGTCATTTCAAGATATTAACTTATTTTAAAGGGTCCATATTGCGCTACTTTATGATTTATGTTATAATGTTGTTTCATCATCACAAACATACCCACAGTGGAGTGGTTGTGTTTTGTTTCATTTACACGTTTAACACGCAAACCCTGCATATTTAGGCTGAGTTCTTCTCTCAAACTGAAAACACTCTGTTCCACTTTGTGATGTCATATGGTAATACAGGAAATGCCCCACTTTGTTTTTAAACTCCATACACCTTCACTAGAATCATTTGGATAATTTCAGCCCTCTATTGAACTAAAGGTAAAAGGTAGCTGTTAGCTTGAAAACTAACACTACATGACATCACAAGTTGGAACAGAGCATTTTGAGCTTTGGAGATATAGACAGATTAATAATGCAGGATTACTCAGACATGTGTGAAAGCATTTTGACTTTGGAGATATAGACAGATTAATAATGCAGGATTACTCAGACATGTGTGAATGAAACAAACACAACTCCAGGCATGTTTTTTAGGAGGTAACAACATTATAACATGGCTTAAAGATCACAAGAATGCATTTTGCGGACCTTTAATTTTAAAGATGAAAAAAGTATGCCTACATGTTTCAGAGTAGAGAAATTAATTATTTTAAATTATTATTTTTATTTATTTATTGCTGCAAAATTACTCATAAGAGTGTCATTAAAAGTCTGGATAAGCAGTATCGATAAGAGATGTAGTACCGATAAATCCTTAATGATATCCATCCCTAGTCATTGATCTGTTCATGATCAGAACAAGTTTAGTTAAGGTGCATGGGTGCAAAGGTTTTCTGCTGTTCACATGGAGATAACCTTAGCGAGAATGAAACAAAACACATTTTTAATATCGAATTTATAAACTGGTCAAAAGAAGATATTGCTCAAGTTTTCATATGCGATCTCGAAGTCATGCATATCGATACCAAGGAACAGGCCTTTTTAGAAAGAAGTGAATGTAGTAGGTATAAAGGCTAGACTGCATTGGTTTGTGTCTCCATGGATGGCTGCATCTCAGACACATTAACACAGTCTGGCATAGCCTTAGACCCACGAGACCCCCACCCCCATCCATACATACTCACACCCCCACACATGCACACACGTCTGGGCTCCCTACTTCTGCTCCGCTGCCCCTCTGCCCCAGGGACCATCATGTGAGGGCACACAGAGGCCTAGAGCTGGACACGAGGAGCTCCTGACTCTAGTATGTTTAGATGGTATTGTTCCAGTACAGTATACATGCCCTATGCATTTGACCCACTCTTCGAAGGGCAGTTGGGGGAGCCAGGATCTTGGTCAGGATTACCAGGATTAGTTTAGTGTGCATGTATTCGGTTGATGGGGGACAGTACGGGACCAGGGTGACCACCTGTCCCTCATCCCACTTATTTAGAGAATATCCCACGTTTTTTGATTAAAGAGGGGGTTCTATGCTAAATTGACTTTTTGGAGCTTTCTATCATGTTATGACGTTGTTCCCTCTTTACGGTTAGCAGTATGATCCTATCCAATGCTCAGCCCACAAGCCTACGTCACCCATGCTTCCTGCACGGCAATACATTACATTACAACTTCACAAACTTGATGCAATGTGTAGTAGTTTCATTAGTGGGATGCACGTCGACTGTAATGTGATAGCGCTCTAAAAAGGGAGTGACTTAGCGCAAAGAGCAAAGGGAGTGGGCACTAAATATGTTATGTGTTAGCAGTTAATACCCCATAGAAGTAAAATATCCCCTCTTTAAAGGTGCAAGACAGTGCTTAAGACAGGTTTTCATGTTTTCAAAATTACTTTTGTTGTTGAAGTTTTACACCAGTCAAGTGTAAGAAAAGTTGAAATAAAAAGGTGAAATTAAAGTACAGTTATTGAACAAACTCTACTTATGTGACATTTGCTGCCTATGTCCAACCAGGAAGTCAAATCATAAGCTTCATCAAAATTCTCAAACTAGGAAAAAACTAGATAAGATTTGGCCCAGTACCCATTTTTTCCATGTATTCGCAGTGTTGGGAGTAATGCGTGGGAGTCACATCCGCCTCAGTGCTTCAACTCCACCACTCTCCCACATTCCACTGTGAGTCCCGCTCAGATCATAGAGAAAAGTCCTGCCTATGGACCTTACAGCTCCATATTGTTTCATGCCTTTCCCTGCTCTTTCATCTCATCTCAATAGTGCACGTGCTTCCTGTGTCCTGACCCATTGTGTAGCAATGAGAAGAACAAGCAACATGGAGCTAAAGTCCGAGAATTTCTGATCCAAACTAACTCCACACTGTCCCAGCAGAGGACCGAGAGGTTTCATGTTATAGTTTTCTTCATAAAGGGCTCTAAGCAGCGAACATAGTATAGGCTGATGCGAGGAGCTCTGTGCAGAGGCTCTGCATGATCTGTGCAGATTTAAGTCAATACAGTTTAGGCCTGCCATGTAACTCCAGTTCTGTGAATGTGATAATGTACACTGATGAGTGTGATTGGCCCTAGAAACTTACAAAAGTGACTATGTGTCAAGGGAAAGTGAAAGTTAAGTTAACAGTGGTTCTCAAACTGTGAGTGAGAGTCCAAGAGGGGACTCAAGGGATAAACTCAATATATATTTTTGTGTTGGTTTTGGCTCATATGAAGCCTAAATTTCCTTGAACAAATGGAGTATGTACAATTTTATAAAATACAGTGGCAACCAGTTCCATGATGTCATAAAAATATAAAGTAAATTGACAGTTCTATGGAAAATTGGGAAACGCAAAATTTGTCCACAACAAATGTAACTCAAAGTAACGCAAAGTAGTGTAGCTCAGTTACATCTTTGAGACAGTAATATTGTAATATATAATAAGTTACAATTTTAGAGTAACATTATATATATGTGTTTGAGCAAGTACAGATATATTGTATAAGCAACTCTTGAGATCAAAATAAGCCCACTGCGTGCTGTCTAATTGTAAAGTGTTTTATTGTCTGATAATCAGGAAGTGCACTGTTTGCTTGCTAGTTGTTGTTAGCTTTACCATCACGGCAAAATTCAGCTCTGGTCTCTGAAAGTCGTGAAAAGTACTAACAAACTCATTGCGGTGAATAATTAGGATGCTCAGAATACATAAGGTAAGGTAACTTTGGACCACTGCAAACCATTTAAGGCATTAGTTCTGTTTTTCATATTTTTAGACAGTAAAAATAAGAGACTTTAAATGTAATTAGTTAGTTAGTAGTGACAGTCTAACATTTGCCATATGCACTTTAACCAAAAGAACTTATGGAGAGTAGTGGAGGTCTCCTTTGTACAACTCTCCTGGGAAAAATTCCCTAGCACAGAGTAATATGAAATATGGTCCAATATGCTGGATTTAAAAAAAATCCAACAAGAGGGTAATCTTGATGTGAGGCGAAACAGATCAGCCATCATGCCACCAGGTTCAGGTCCCAGCTCCTAATAGGACCAGAAGTGGCTGAGGGTGTGGTAGTCTTACCTTGTGTTGGATCATGGTTTTCCCAGAAGTGCTTGAGTAAAGTCTCCAGGCTGATGTCACTGGGAGAGAAGACCACACGGACCACCTCTGCATGCCCCGTCAAACCTGCACACAAACAGGAAAATGACTGAGATCTAGCTCCTCACCTACAGAGCCCTCCATCACCTCCATAACTCCCTAAACTCTTCCAGCCCAATCATCCCTCCACTACCTCCTATCTGCAGACTCGAACCTTCCCACACCCATCACAAAATTCAAGCAACCCCTTACTCAACATTTTTGCTCAATTTTATTTAAATTTGAAATTATTTTAGGGGACATCATCAGCTTGTCTCCATGGAGATGCTATTGCTGTATGGGATTTAACTTTCTTTAAAGGTACAGTATGTAACTTTCTGGCAGTTCTGATATATTTTGACTTTATTGAAACAAGCAATCATGACAAGTTACAGGTCAGATCTGTGGAGAGGCATTTTTCAAGATATTTTTTGGAAAAAAAATGGAATTATTATTATTATTGGATTTAATGCCACACTATGCAACATTTTAGACATAGCTATGTGATTTTTTTTTTAGGCAAATCAATAAGATCTCCATGGAAACAAGTAGCAGATTTCCCAACCAGAGAAGTTACTTAAGGACCTTTAAGAGGAGACAGTACAGGCTCTTTTTTTTTTTCATTTTTTTGTTTTTTGGCATACACGCTTTCATGTGGAAATAACAAAATTGTCCAATCTGCACTGAAAGATGTTAATATATTAATATTGAATTAATAATAATAATTTAATTTAATAAAGCCCTTTATGACGCGAGAACATCCAAGGCTAGTTACATCGCCCCGGCGTTACTGGGGTCCCACCCTGGAACCAGGCCTAGGGTGGGTGCTCGAGAGTGAGCGCCTGGTAGCTGGGCCTTTCCCCATGGAGCCCGGCCAGGCACAGCCTGAAGGAGCGATGTGGGACCGTCCTCCCGTGGACCCACCACCCAGGGGAGGATCCGTAAGGGCCGGTGCAGGGAGATCTGGGCGGCAGTCGAAGGCGGGGGCCTCGACGACCGGCTCTCCGGATGCTGGGGGGGAAGGAGCCTGAGCTTCTGCGG
>KN483988.1:0-28390 GCA_000787095.1 Periophthalmodon schlosseri
GGCGGACATTTTTAGCCCCATCGTTTCCTTGGCAGTGTGCTCCTGATGAGGTTGCTCAGGGATGAAGACTTCTATTAACTCAAATGTTGTACACGGAGAGAGTTGTGGACCCATAAAGCTGAGGTCCTGCCAGTGTCTCAGGTGAGCTGTAGCATGAAGAGCACAGGCAGAACTTTCAGCGCCCGAGGGGAGGCCAGAACTTTGGGAAAAATGTGTTTGATTTTCCCCTTCACTTCCCCGGGATATAGCTTCATGTGTGGTTTAGTGGCACTTTCAAAATATAGCATATATGTGATATATAGGAGCATGAACAAATTAGGGGAAAATGACACCGCCCCCGAAAATATACTTAGATACACTTCGCAGCCCACTGTTCGGACACTCTTTTTCATGCATGTTTCTTTTTTATTTCCAAAATGTACACTGTAGATTTTTACTGAAGGCATCAAAACTATGAATGGGCACATAGGAAAATAGCAAAACAAAACATAAACTCAAAAACTACTAGTAAATAGCGTGTAGATTTTTTTAAAAAGTAGCCACCC
The DNA here is from genome assembly GCA_000787095.1 of Periophthalmodon schlosseri. Classification (NCBI taxonomy): domain Eukaryota; kingdom Metazoa; phylum Chordata; class Actinopteri; order Gobiiformes; family Gobiidae; genus Periophthalmodon; species Periophthalmodon schlosseri. The sequence goes on from KN483988.1 coordinate 546, forward strand.
TTTGCTTTTATCACAGGTTTGCACTCCTGGCATTCCTTGACCCTGACAAGGCACAACCGTGAAGTGATAACCATTTCAGGAAACTTCATCAAGAAGCTCATTGAGAAAATGCCAAGGGGTTGCAGCGCTGTCAACAAAGCAAAGAGAGGATTTGAATATAAAATACAAAAATATTTAGCTGAGTTATTTCACTTTTTTCTTTGCATATATAATGGATCTTGCATATTTGTATGTATATAAAATGTATAGTAAAAGAAAAATTCAAATCTGTCAGATGATCTCCACCAGTAATCTGACCAGAACTGAAGAAGCGGCTTGGATGTGCGGCGAAATGTCTTTACTCCTACAACTTTTTGTCCAGTTGACAGATTAGAATTTTTGTTTTACTATAGATGGAACTAGTGATGTGAAGCAGAGCAGGAAGCAGAGCAGGCAAAATGAGTGAGAGATTTGTGCACAAAAAACATACAGTGTTTGACATCATATTAACAGTTAGTTTAAAAAATATTATTATTGTAGTGCAACATTTTATTTAGATTATGCATCATTTCAAAGGGTAAACACACAAACAGATTTGAATTTTTCTTTTGCCCATAGTAAACATGATGGATTTTCCCAAACGTTTGTTTTTGACGTTCAGTCCTGAGCTCTGTTCTACTCTAACTTGCCCTCCATCTCAATTTTAAACCAGCTCTGTAGCTTATTATAATTTTACGTGAATAATTTTCAGTTGTGTGGTTGATGTGTACTTTTTAGGAAATTGTAGCAGTTTTGGTTGTAACTGATGACTCATAAGTATAGCAACTCAAACCAGACTGAGTTGAACAGAGGGCTGGACACAGTGGTAACAAATTGGACATAATAATAGTTTAAAGGTGCATTGTGTACATTTTTCTGGTGGAGGGTCTCAGTGATTGTCTCACAGAATGCTCCACTCTGCAACATTGAACTTATCTTTTACATTTATCAATTACAGGTGTATATAATGAAAGAAATATAGAAAAAAGAAAAACAAAAACAAAATTACAAAAAATTATTACTTGTTGGGGTTGCCTCTTCACAGATCTAACCTGTAACTTGGCCTGGTGGTGTTAGCTGATTGTCTCCATGGAGATTGATAAGTTTGATGTCATAGCGTGGAACATTCTTGGCAAACCAATATTATCTCCATGGAGACAAGTGGGTACTTAATTCAAGGGTTAGGGTTAAGACATTAATAAATAGTTACCAAGCCTACATTATTCTCCAAAATTAAGTCTTTCATCGTGGTTTATTAAGGCTAATTATGTGTAGTTATTATAAAGTGTTGCTTCTTCTAGTGCCCTACAACCAAAAATGTTCGCAAAGTCAAACGGGCGGAGTATTAAGTATCAAGTTACCTCAGACATAACTTTTTTGTTTAAGTTTGTTCGAGTTGCCCCAAAATGACCCAATAGTGAGGCTGATTGCTGATGCTCTCCCTGTGTTGCATTTGCATCTATGACCACTGCCAACATTCTCTGTGGGAGGATAGAGACAATCCTGTTGGCAGAAACAGCAGACCTCCATGCATGAAAATACTCTCCAGATCCAGCCAGACACAGGCCAGGAAACGTGTAGCATTTAGTGTGCTTTAGGACGATGATTAATGTGCCAGAGGAACCAAAATCACTGCCCAAAATGTGATGTAAGAGCTTCGTTTTATTTAAAAAAGAAAATTGCCTCAAGCAATGACAGCTTATTTGAACTTTAAATATATGGCTTTGGGCTGTGTAATTTTTCCTACAATTATTGCTATTTACAGTTTAGCAGAATTACATTATCATAGTCGCTGATTAGAATATGGATGGTAGTCGAAAAATAGATTGATTACAATTTCAGCTCAAATCACGAGCATCACGGTTCCTGTACTGGGCGCAGTCACACTTGCACACACACCGCATACAAGTTTTATCTTAAATTGGGACAAAACTTGGAATTAAATAAGGTCCAAACCAAGTCTAGAAACTAGGACAATTGTGAATGCATCTTAGTAGATTTATATTTAAAACTAGCTTTGTAACATTACAGGCACAGAGTAAGTGTATATTTGCTTCACGATTTACAGCCTTAATAAAGCAAGAACAAACAGTTTATTCAGAATTCACATTTAGGAACTGTGGGGTCAGGATATTACTAAGTAGTTACTAAGTCTGAAACAGAGGGAGCATTTTACTTCTATAGAGTATTAACTGCTAACACATAACATATTTAGATCATCATACTCCCTGAAAATAACTTAACATGTTTTAGTTTCACTTTCACTTTTTGACACCGTGAGTCTCCCCTCCCTTTGCTCCCTGCGTTAAGTCACTCGACGAGGGAACAACGTTATAACATGGTAAAAAAAAATGATGTTCAGGGAGTCAAAACTGCATTTATTTGGAAGGGGGGGGGAAATACTAAGAAGAAACCAATCAGTAACAATGCCCCTTTCCCGTTACTTCATTACTGGCTCATTAAATCTCCTAAAAATTCTCACTTAATACACTGCCATTGACGTACGCAGCCCAAACCGGTGCATATTCCTCCCACGTACAGAACTGCATGTGCCTCTAATTCGTTTGATAACCTGCTCTGTATGTCAGCAGCTGAGCATTCACACAGAGGTGGAGGGAGAGTAAACAAGTGTGATTAGGGAGTCTTATCTGTTCTGCCTTTTGACACCCGTACCTATGTCTGTCGGTGGGTTAAGAAGACACCAGCTGTCAGACAATAAATCTTCATTCTCCTGCTCCGACTGTGTTTACGTACAGGGCTGAGGAAGAGGTGTCAGACCTGCTCACTATTCAGAAGAATATACACCACCTTTTTAGTCAAGTAAATTGGCTTTTTTGTTTGTTTACAGACCTGGTAATAGTACATGTGATATCCTTCCACCTGTTTTCCTGTACGTATCATGGATGCAGTTGTAGTAGCTTTCTTTCCCTCTCCTCTTCTTGGGTAACTCCAAGATAGAACTCATGGTCTGATCTCTAAAGTAGTGTCTAGCCTGTGAACATTTTCAAATACTATAATACGATGTGTTTTCCTTTCTGGTGTGACTCTTATGTCATGACCATGGATGAAAAAATGCTGGATCTAAAGGGGGCTGTGCAAATGTGGGGCGCCAGCGGCAAAAAACTGTTGTTGCGTCCTTAGGCAAGGCACTTCACACACATTGCCTACTGTGAAAGTGTGTGCGAGTGTTGGCGGTGATCGGAGGATTGGTATCAGTATTAGTATTATTATTATATGTTCAGGAATTTAATACTGAAAGCCATAAGTACATGACAAAATATAATTCAGTAAAGACGTGGAATGGTTTAATGCAATGACTTGTTATAATCTAAATCGTTAAAAACTTCCATCCATCCATTTACTCGTGTCATCGAAACACCAATGAAAACCCATATCAAAGACGTTACCCAAACTCAACTTTGCTGACAGGATAAAGGACTGGATTAGCATAATGTGAAATATGAATGGACTAATCCGCAGAGGAGGTAGAAGCCTGGACATCTGTAGAATATTCCAGTACATTAGACAAAGGCTGTACCTGTGAAGCTCCTGTCTGCACTTTAATGAGCGCTGGGCTGGTGGGCTGTTAGCTCAGTCCAGATGAGGATTATGATTAAGAATATGACAGGGCACATTCTTCACTAGCTCATGATTCTAGACACGGTGGATTTCCTGTTGTGTTAAATGATGCTTTCATCACTGTCACACAAATGTTATATATCTCTAATGCTGCTTACGGTTTAAAATTAGTCCTGTCACATGGAATTACACAGCAAAATGATCCAGGATGGCACTGGATAATAAATTTGGACGACAGAAGTCTATCCCAAGTTTTACCCGATAGGTTTGGATTTTCTGATGGAATCAAGTGTGCAAATGACACTTATAGGGAGAACATGCAAAAGGTGCCAGCGAGATTTAACCGGTGACATTCTTGCTGTGTAGAAGGAATTCCATCCACTCACTCACCGAAATAACAGATCCATCAAATTACTTAGTGTTCATGCTCAAAGACTGAAAACATAATTTAATCTTTAATTTACGGCCGCTAGTAGCTAAGTTAGTAGAGTTGTCGTCCTTGGATCCGATGTTTGCTGCCTCTGAAATGAACATATTTGATGATAGAGCGGCCAGGCTGGTGATGCAATTCCAGCTCCCACAGTGTCTTGACCAAGGACCCTCACCCCTCACTCCTACCTGTGAATTGGTGAGTGGTTCCTTGATCTAAAACGCCTCTAAAAAAGCACTATAAAAAGTGACTAGTGACCATTTAAAAATCTATTCCAACAGATTTTTTTTTTTTTTCAGACCAACTTTTAGTTTGTTTTCATACCTGACAGTTTCGTCTGCTCATTCAGCCTTCCTCAGAGTATACATCGGGGAAACAGGGAGGGCTTTGAGGACATGAAAAAAGGAACATAAAACAGAATATGAGAAAGAAGACGTTCACACAAGCAAAAAAACAAAGCAAAGCAGAAGCAATTCAAATCGGCCATTTCTGACTATTGTAAAAGAGAGAACCGCTTTACTGACTGCGACAGAGCAAACATCACTGAGACAGACAACAAACACCGTCGCTGGATTAAGGAGGCAATAGAAATACGGAAATGAACCGGGACGAGGGGCTTTTTTACTCTCACACACCTGGGATACTCTTCTAAAAAAGTTGGACTGCAGATGGCACTGGCGTCTTGTCTAGGAAGACTGCGGCAAAACCTGTGTAAATCAACTGACCAGACACATCACAGCAACATCACGTGATTGCGAGTGAACAGTCGAAAACTAAATATTAGTCTGAAAAAAATAATCTGTTGGAATAAATTATCTGACTCAATGAACCTCACTGGACTATTTTTAATACACAATTAGCCTGACATAAACCACAATATAATCCAAAGTGTGACTAATATTTTTCGAAAATCCAGTCAAAGTAAGATGTTTACATACTCCCCCATTACAGCTACGCCATAATTCCTGCACTTGCTCGTGTCACCTATAATAACAAATGCCTTGTGGTGTCTGGTTGGAACTCGGTGTCAGAAATGCCCCGGACAAGAAAAGAGCCCATTTACTAACCATTCCCCAACTGGAGCGGGAACACTTGGTCTAATCCATCAAATGTTCCAGGGGGAGGTGGTGTGCTTCTGGCCATTTGGACCACAAAGGGTTTAACCACAGCTCTGCCATGAGTGTTATAGTCATAAACTACCCGAGTGTAATCACAGGGATAAGTATATGAGGTGGTGCTGTGGGGATTGATGGTGTGGCCGGAGTGCGTCGACATGCATGGACCCAACCCCCCCTTTCAGCGCTTGTCGAATCATTTGGACGTCACGCAGTTGAAGGGAGATATAAATATAGATTGTCGTGCTCGCTGTGGGGTCGATCTATACTCATGACCCAAGAGCTTTGATCCAGAGCTAACTTATGACCGCGGTTGTTGTTGTTTTCTGAAGGTAAAAGCTAAAGGTGCTGAGGATATGTATGGATTGGGCGAGTGCATGGGTGATTTAAGGGTAGGAGGTTCAGGGAGGGAAGGGTGCAACAAGAAAGATGACAGTAGAAAGTTGTTGGACTTAAGGCTATCTTGAAAAGTGAATGTTTCTTTGAATGTGGACATACTTTTGTACAAATGTGTGAATTAATACAGACATTGACCAATTAGAAACAGCATAGACTAGTCCTCCAGTGGGGTAAGATCCCCAAGTTAAGTTCTGTAGATGGATCTGCACGGCAATCACCCAGTGCCCCAGACAGAAGTACTGAATGATTGGTCAAATAGAAAAGTAGCATTGGTTACCATTTTATAAAAATGGCATGGCATCTTAGCCTTAACAAAAACTTTTTCATAATGAACAAGAAGTCTATAAAGAAAGAATCGGGCTCAGTAACTAGGGGCTGGCGTTAGGTGTGTGTTAGTATGGTATTAATTAACTGGTTACCAAGCCATTTTTATTCATTATGAATTAAGTCTTTGTTCATGCTTTATTAAGGCTAATTAAAGTGCAGATATTGCTAGGTATTACAGACAAATTTCCTTTCCCCACAGATGAAACCATTTGCATATGCAGTGGTATTCTTCTGGGTCACGATGTGCCTTAGCACCCTATTAGATATAAGCTGAAGAGCTGTGTCATTTGAGATGATGCTCAGAATAGAGTTACTGCTCCATTACATAAAGCAGTCAACAGCAGTAAACATCTTGGATGAGTTTGAAATTCTATAATGTTTGTGGAATGCCTAATGAAGTTGCTATATAAGTTTATTCTACCGCGGGGACTCTTCATCATTTTCCCCATAACCACCACTTATCCCTCTTGCTGTTTAGAGTATATTTTTTACCTCATCCACTCACTTATCAAAGTCAAATTTCTTAATGCACAAATCCCTCAGCATGTATCTAAACCCTAAGTAGCTTGTTTACATTTGCTTATACTGAACATGCTATGTGCGATAATGTTATGGGTTTATAGGAGATAAAGACTTGTGTGTGTAGTGGACGTTTTATTGACCGTTGCATTGACCGTTATCCTGTGTCCCAACAAATTCTAACGGTTGCTCTCGTTCCCCTTGCATCTCGTTTTTTGGCAGCATTAGAGGTTATCCACATTCAGTGCGAGTACCCAAAACAAGTGTAGGCCAGTGAGGTCGAGCCAGTAGTAAGAGTAAACAAGCCATCTTTTGTAGTGGAGCCCGGACTCCTGGTGAATGTTGACATAATGATGGAGGGTGTCCGGATGAGAGCATGTCAGCGTCCCCCCGGATCTAGCACTGTAGTGGGGTCATGGGGTAGTCCTAGTACCCTCCCACGTAGCATACACACAGGGCACGTTTATAGTGCTGTGGTGAATAGGCCTGTTGTCAATTTGCCAAAGTCGCTTTCGGTGATTAACATTTGAACTGTGGCGCATCAAGAGCCCCGTGTGGATGAACGGTCATTCTATCAGGCTCATTAGGGGGAACCTATTCAAGGGTGCCAAGCATAAATTGCTCAGACCCAACTGTTAAGCATGGGTGGAGAATGACAATGGGTGCCCAAAGTAAACAGCCGTGCCTGGGCCGATCGCGCCAATCCCCCGGTAAACAACATTCAGAGCCAAGATAAGCAATGAGCGTCTTAAACTGATGGAGTGTGTCATAATTATAACCGCCTATACTAGAGCCGAGCTGAATCGCTGCATTGTGGCTGCGGAGCGAATAACATCATGTGACTGACAAACAGGTGGCTAGAAACCGAGCAACAGATACCAGGGCCATTGCTCCATGCTCAGCGCTCATTAGTTTATGATAATGGGGGTGAGTTGTTCGGATTAATTTGTAGTTTTTTGTCGTTGGGTTTTAGATGTACATTTTGGCACCCATGTGATCCTATACCATTGTTCACCAAATCTTGTCAGTTATACAAAACAACAATTGTTCTATTGACTATTGTATCAAAGATGGAGATACATCAAAAACAATTATCACTCTAGGTGGGACACAATTCATCCAAATGAAAACCTTGACCTGTTATACTCTATGCCAAATTTTCAAATTTGTTGTGCCTTTTCTCCAGGTCTTCCGGTGGAACCCAAGACCCTATGGGCCAGAAACCAGCCCTACTCAGCTCTACTCCATACCATATCCATGGTAAATGCACACAAAAAAATCAATATTCAGAAACTCCTGTTTGGTCTGGTTAAAACCTGGGCTGAGCAGGTACTAAAAAACGGTATGGGTTAAAAAGGGGCTAGTGGAAATGCGGCAAACAAGAGTAGTGTAGAGTAGGACCAAGTAAGGCTGGTAGAAACGTCCCATTAGTCCATCTCATAAGCCACGCAAGGAAGGAACCTCATTTCAACCTCTTGTGTCTGTGATCTTATCGTTTCGGTCATGACTCAGCAGCTTATGCCTTTCACAGACTCTTGTCTCTGTGTCTCAGCCTTGGACAGAGTAAAGTAGATTGGTGTGTGGCATTGTTCATTTTAAAGAGGGAGCATTATGTAAAAAGAGCTTTATACCATGTTATAATGTTATTCCCTCATTACAAACATGCCTGAAGAAGTTTTATGTCATCCATGCGTGTGATCATGATGTCTCCCGGGCCCTATTTGAACCCTCCTTACGGTTAGCTGTCAGCTTATGTCCAAAGCTCAGCCCACAAGCCTATGTCACCCACGTTCCGCTTGACAATTTTTCATGAATATACAAAAGTATGATACAAAACAATACACTACAACTTCACAAACCTGATTCGATGTGCAGTGGTTTCATTAGCAGAATACCAGCTGATTGTGTTGTGATAGCGGACTGAAGGGAGAGCGACTTGACATGGAGATCAAAGGGAGGGGGGCTCACACTGTCAAAAACAAAACTGAAACTTATTAAACACGTGTTTTTTGGAGAATATAGCATTTACAAAACAAGAAAAGCTAACATGGTGATCTAAAAATGTTATGTGTTAGCAAGTAATACCCAATAAACATACAAACATACCCACTGTTGAATCATTCGTCTTTGTATTCCTAATGTTTGTGAATTGTAGGATTGGCTTGCAATTATCCACACACACTTTATTTTGTTACTAACGATCTAACCCCGCAACATTAAGAGGCAGGATGCTGTCCTTCAGTTTAACTTCACTGCAGAATAAAATACAATGTCGTCCCACCACAAATCAGTCAGCCATTATGAAACCATTAATTTTGCCCACTTGGTCCTCTGAGTAGTTAACCAAAACATGGCATTTTCTGCAATGCACGAGACTAATCATCATGAATCAGCCGTCTTAATTCACATTCTAAGTGTTTAATCTACTCCTTTGTTACGAACATACATTACATTAGGGCACAAGTGGCACTGCTCGTATTGTAATGCTGCTTAATCAAAGTACATCAATGAACCAAATTTGCAGACTGATCATTTATGTAATCACGAGTACAAAAATGTGATAACCATAAATGAATTCATAAGGGTTTCAACCATTTAGCAGGAAATGGCTGCAGCTATTCCAGATACAGCAGTCGCTTCCAAGTTCTAAGTAGGAACATTTTGGCATCCAAATTGTTCACGCTTAGCTATTTCTCTCTCATGTTTGTTCCACCTTTTTTTTTTGCCATCTTTCGTAAAAAAACAGTATGATGTTTGTTTGATAGACGTGTTTACTGAAGCTTTGGATGGAATTCATTAGCTGTAATTAAGCGTTTACTTGATCAGGAGAGGGGAAAAAAAGGATTATGTGAAGTCAGATTAAAGGGAACCAACGCAGAGATTATCATACGCTGCCAGGCAAAAGCGAGCTCTGCCTTTTGGAGCTCTGATCACTATCTTGTTACTGCTTTATTCGTCAAGCACAAGTCTAATGCCTCGTAAAATATCAAGGCTTTTCCCCATCCAAATTCCACAGCAGGACACTGGCTTTAAAGCTGACCGGTGGAGTGGACACACCATGCAGTTTTGGTACATTAGAGCCAATCGCTCGTTCCACATTTGTATGACTAATGCCCACCTATTGCGAGGTGCTGATGGATTTTACATGTGTTAAGCTGTTGGGGCTGTGAAACTATGAAAGGAGCAGGCTTGTTTAAGTAGATTGGGTAAAAAGTAATTTAACGTAGAGTGTGTGAAAATCTGTGAACTGTATGTACCCTGCACAGTTAAAAAAGGTTCAGTCACAACTAAACCTGGGTTGCCAGCGGCTTAACTTGCAGACAGAGGACACAAGTTTTTCTCATTCTCAGTATATGGACAGGCCATGCCTCATGTGAAAGCTCAGAACCTCCAGAATTTACTCACTGAGCTGCAAAGGCTGCACTAGCACAGATTAATGATTGGCGGTAGGTGCTGGGGTTTAGGCTAGCCAGATTAACGATTGGCGGTAGGTGCTGGGGTTTAGGTAGTGAGGATTCAGATCAGAGAGTCTTTTTAGGTTTAAACCAACTGGATTTTTGCATTAAAACAACCTCAATAAGACACATGTGAGGCTCATTCTAGTTTGTGATTGGATAATCATCTTGAGAACCAAAATGTCGAATGTTTTAGTACGTAAGAGTAAATAAGAATTACAGTTTTTACCAGTAAGAGCTATATTTTATTTGAACATGTCTACCTCGTATCTGGTGACACATGTTGTATTTATGGAATTTAAAATCAAAATCCTATGGTTCCTTGAATGAAAATGCTTTACATGATTTGAAAATTTGATTCGACTGCTTGATTATCAATTTACTTTATCATTTGATAGCATGAAGATACCGTTCAGACAACCTTCAAATGTATATTCCCCAAATGCAGAAGACGTTTCCCATTTTTGTGTTTGTGTCAAGAGGTAATGATTTATTGTTCCTGTGAACAAATTTGTCTTCTACATTTGACCCATACTTCAATGTCGCTGGAGCAATCTGTCAGACAGGGCCCAACCCAGATCTTGGTCTTGGCTTTGTCGAGACTAACTTCAGAAGATATCGCCCGTTCTCTCATTTTATTTGTTTTGTTTTGTGTTTTGTGACAGTATCAAAATTAGCAATTGAGAATAACCCATCATACTGTAGCGAATCCTCCATTTAGCTATTCATTTTTAGAGCCTGTTTCTTTCACCTCAGACAAATTGTTGTGCAGTTTCCCAGTAAACAATGGATCCAATGTGGTATAGTCTGGCAGAGGATCCATCATGTGAGACAAGCCACATCTGCTGCTAATTCATCTGTCCATACATGTGAGCGAGTGGAGATGAACCACTGACCTGTCCAGTGCCCGCTCCTCCGTGACGGACTTCTGCTCCAAAAGGCAACACGTTTACATGGACCATTGACTCCATCCTGCACTACCAGCTGCCTGTCTGACCTTTCCCTCCCACTTAATCCCTATACTTTGTCTAATTATTGGTTACAAATTTAAACGATCTGGAGTTTTCTTGAGCTTTCTAAGTATAGCTAGCCTCAATTTTGGCTAGCGTCCATTCTTAGCGACCCTGCCGACATCAGCACTGTAATCCCTGGTGTTTCAGTTTGTGCACAATGAAACCTTTGCATGCAAGCGCCCACAAATAAGGAACGCACAGTCCAATGAGCAAACTACACCACCAAGTTTGACTGCGTGGCAAGAAAAATAAATTAGCTTGTGCCGGAATATCTGCACATCAGAGCAAAGCCGTGGGTTATTGTAATTATGACGTGCAATAAATCAAAAATGAAATGCGTTGCGGTGGCCGTTCTGTTTTGGATTTTTTTTTTTTTTTTTTTCAGAAGATCCCACTGCTGAGCCAGCTTTTCTTGAGACAACAAGCCTCGGAGAATCGCGCATGTCTCAGCAAATATGAGGAATCGACATTGGAGGGTAATGAAGTGAGTGAGACAGGACTGGAGGCCTCCCCGGTGATGGATTTCCTCCCGTGGATCAGATTTTTAGTACGGTGATCAGTGCATTAGTGATTGCCCCATGATTCACATAAACACCGTCTTATTCAAGAGGCAGAGCTGGTCTCATGTATTTATGGGGGCACAGGGCGAATCCGAAGTTGTCCTGGAGTATACTGAATGTTGTGTGGGGTTGTTAAGGTCTGGTGTAAATATAAGCTACAGCACCATAAGAAATTACAAATTAGAATTTCTGCATTTTGTGTTGAAAATATATAACTTGTAAATACAAATAAACTTGCCTTGCCTTGCCTACTTTTTTATTGATAAAAATACTCTATACCGATGCGTTGTTGATGTGCAAATTCACATAATTTCACGTGAAATTGTCACAAATGCACCACAAAATAATACATAATGCCTGTAATTCCAGATCAAATTATACAGCAAACCATTTTATTGGAAGTTTGGATTAATTATAGATATGTAGCGACTGCAGTAGTGTTGTAGAATAAATTGAAGTAGCCCGAGGGTTGAAGATAAGAGTCGGTACGGAACCCAGACACATGAACTGTCAAGTCATTGTAATAGTGTTGTCCATTCCAGTCCAGTCCAGTCTGGTCTAGTCTAGCTATGCTTCCATTGTAGGGAGTATTATACCTCTGATGACGTATTATACCTCTGATGCAATTTCCCTGGACTATATCTGGTATGATTATCAACCTTGCTTGTATCTAAATGTTATTGACTGCTGGACCAATTTCAAAATGGAAGAAAATGACAACACGACTGTAGTTTAAAAGCAATTCTGTCTATTGTATTCAGACTTACTTACACAATATTATCTTGTTAAGTCTACCAGTCTGTGGTAGTAGCTGGAGGGAGAAACAAAGCCTTTTGTATTAGTGGTGATGACCCACCAGCCCTATAATGTGACAGCAGCACCAACAGCAAAATGACACAAGGTCTTTCAAACTAACTGAGCATGTGCACTCAAATAAATCTGTATTCACAATAAGGCCACCAAGAGACTGACATCCTATTCTGCTTTACGCATTCTAAACTGCCAGCACCGTTTTGCTTGCCACACAGAAAGACAGCACTTACTCCTTGCGAAAGGTAAATAAAATGTGCTTCACTCGCACTTTTTGCTATGATTTTTCTCCCGGCTGGCCCGACAACGACAGCCTATAAAACCTGAGAATTTCTTTTTAAAGGTGACATACTTTGTAAACGCAACTATTATGAGTTCTTAAAATGGTGTTCACTCATCATTAGCTTAATCAAAGTTGTATATAAATTAATTCATGCATTTGAGTCTTGAGTGCTTAGAAAATGTCTGTTTTCACCTACCCCTTATCTTGCCCACTTTTGCGTACTTGTGAGTATTCAAAAAATCTGACTACAGGTCATGTATGTAGGGTTCAAAAATATCATGTAGTCACTCCAAAACATTCAAATGACAATCTTCTGCTTGCTAGGGTGAAATGCAAATTCTTGGTGTTGTAGTCTTGAACAGGAAGTCAAAGGACCCATTTCTAGTATTACGTCTTTGGATCAATATTGTGGTTGACAGTGAACAGAATGTAAAGCTATGATCCAAGTATGTTTTAGTTTCATGCTAAATACACATAAAAAGGAAAATATGTATTGTTTAACATTCAATGGATATATTTTTTTCAGTGAAAGCTGTTTTCTGTGCAAAGGGGGAAAACAGGATACGTGGTCTGGCTCTCCGTGGCTGTAGGGTACATGTCAGATTAGGTTAGGGTGGCAGAGGGAATGCGTGGCCGCAGGTTTAAAGTGTTTCATGTGAGGGGTGCGGGCCGCTGGAGAGCACGCTGCTGCCCTTCAACCGGCCCGCAGGCCAGCAGCTGTCATCATCGCTTGGCAACAAAAGTCAAGCCTCCAGTTTGACTCCAGCACTTTTCAGGGATTCACCCAGAGACTGTGCAAGCAGTCAGCAATCCAGAGAAGTACAAGGTGGAAAGTGTTGGGTGTGGTGAGGAAAACTTGTAGTCTCTGATCCACGTCCTCTGTTTTTGATGGAGCTAAATGTGTTATTTAAATAGTGGGTGTCAAAAAGTAAAAGTTGGGTTCTGTCAGTGGCATTTCACATATAACCTGTACCTTACTAATATGCATAACTGCATTGAATGACATACGATACAGTTTATAGTCATGAAAACTGCCCACCACTGCTCATTTCTCAACAGTTCTTCTAATAACACATAGTTGTTTACAGCTAATAACCCTGAATGAGGCGAGCTGCACTGGCTGTCCTTGTTACAGTCCTTTTAAGCTTATTTTAGTTTCAAGAAAAGAACATGATGCCATCATGAAACATGTGCTCCTCGTGATCCAGACAAGTTTCCATGGCAACAGAGAGGTCCTATTTGTCAACGCTGAATTGTCAGTCTCAATTACAAAATGGCTGATTAGCATCAAGGAAGTACTAGAGGCTTTGAGACCGGCAGGCAGCTGTGCCACGGAGGGGCAATCAGGACCTGTGATTGCTGTCTCTTCATAAGGAGCCTGTTTGTTTTACAAATGAGTTCAAAATTACTGAGGTCAAAAATGTCTTGATTTTCAAGTGGCGACTTGAACTATCATGCTCCAGTTTGAACTAGTTTCCTTTACATCCTAGATCTCATTCAGTAAATGAGCTTGCATTAAAGAAACAAGACCTGCAAGATTCCAAAATTAATTGCAGTGCCCTTAAGAGCAACTCAAAGTAAATAGAAAGACTCTTGGGTCTGAAAACTAATAAGAACGAGACAACATTTTCCCAAGTCATTTGATTTGTTCACAAACCATTTTACTAAATGGAAAATCCTCTGCCTTCTTGTTTGGGTCAAAGAAAGGATATAATCAAGTTAATAACAAAATGTCCCTTGATCCAATGACTGGCCTGAGCGGTCTATGTGTAAAGTTTCAATCCCTTGGAGCCACAAACACACATTACGGTTGTGTCTGGAGCAGAGCTGAAGTCACAGTCTCTCTGAAACCACAGGCTCTCCATGTTTTTTGGCTGTGCGGCTTTTGGCTTTTTAACACTCTTATCGCTGTAATCTTAGCAGAAAGCATTCAAGTTGACAATTGCACCATCAGCAGCCTGATTTCCACTATACCCCAATGGGATGGAAGCTAACGTAAGCTTTAACTCAAGGACTCTCGCCAAGCTCAGCGAGTGTATTTGTACTGCCAGTCATCATGTTGCCATTAAGTGTGCCGTCACGTTTTGCACAGCTGTGTAGTAAAGATCTTTTAAAGCCACAGTATGTAACCTTTTAGTTAAAAATACACATAAATAAAAATCATTTCATTTTGATTAAGTTCATTGCACTGAAAAAGTTAGAAAACATACAAGCCCACTCACACCTTAAAGTGAGCGGGCTTGTGTGTTGGATAAAAAAATTCTTATTTGCCCATGTTAATTATGTTTCTTATTTGTCAAGTTTGGCTATTGATCCATGACCATTACATTCCAACTTTTCTAGATAACTTTGTAACCTTGAAAAGAATCTATACCTGCAATTACTTTAAGTCCGGCCTCCCCCTTGCGTCATTACAGACTTGAGACTTGCAGGGCTCTGTGTCTCCCAGTGGGTGCTCCTGCATGGTGTCAGGTGTCGGCTGGAGTTATCTGTGGGCCGGAAAGTGCACTGCATTGTTTGTGAAAGCCACGGTCATTGTCACTGTGCATCTCTCGCTCCAAGGTGAGATGGAACAGGAAGTCTTCTAAAGTGATCTGATTCTGGGCTTGAGCAGGGTAGACTGCAAGGGAAATACTGTTTACTTGTGCATTAGGCTGCAGTGTGTTTGGGAGAGGCATCTTGTATCTGTCACTATAGGGAACATCGGTGTAGTGTTGGCGCGGGCAACGGGTAGTGTATAGGGACAATAGCGGATGTGGGAGTTTAGGCAGAGTTTTAGGATAGTATTCTGAACTTGCACATTTTGTTGTATTTCTGTGTCACTTTTTGTATGATATTGGTAACACTTATAATAACTACGCTATTTACAGCCTTAATAATATGGTAACTACTAACTACTTAATTAGGGGTTAAGGATTTGGAGTTAGGGTATTAATTAAGTAGTTACTAAACGTGAATCATTCTTAATAAACAAATTGTTCATCATTTATTAAGGCTAATTAAAGTGGAACTAAACACCTAAACTCTGCCCCCAAACAACCACTTTTCAAATAGAACTCCTAAACTGGGCAGTACCTGGAGGACTAAAGGGGAGAGTGAGAGAGGAGAAGGGGTGTGGTCTGGGGCTATAAGGAACACTGTGATCGGTTTGACATGTAATCACATTTCAAACTCCGCCCCTGCAGCCAGGTGTTTGTAATCAGAAACACCTTGCTGGAATGAGAGCAGTCCTGCGTGATGTCACCTGCTACTTGAAGCTGCAGTGGCCATTGGAGGCAGCACATACTCATATTTAGATGTTTTTGATGAGAAATTTGCAAATATTTTGCACTAAAAAGGAACAGTGGCCAATGCTAATAACACTATGTACTCAGTTTGATTTAGTGTTTAGTTCCACTTTAAAATGTAGTTATGAAGTACCACCACATTTTTTAAACTAAATTGTAGTGTTTGGGTTATACACAGGTGCCCACACTAACTGAGCTTTAACTAAAGGTTATGTAACTTTTATGGTGGTGAGTTTGTCTCTATGGAGATACTATTGCTTTTACAATAAGGCATTAAACATAGAGTATCTTTCTTTATGGAGACACAGTACCAAATATTCTTAGCAATAAAAACATTTGTAATGGAATCAGTTAAACATATATAAGTGTAATGCCATAGTGTGGAAAATTCCAGGCAAAGCAATACCATCTCCATGAAGACAAGCAGGTGGCAGACCCTCACCAAAGTTACAAAGTGCACCTTTAATTAATCATGACTTTGTATCTCCCATGTAGAACAGTTAGTCATACTGAATATATATCAATGTCTCTGTTTGTTTACGCAGTTGTTTAGCAATGGAGCTCCTCTGCTGACATGTGCTTATTGTCATGTTACTGCAGCTCGGAGGTTAAAGTGACCCGACAATGAGTGCATGACTTTTCCATGACCCTGTTGTATTAAGTTTACCCATCCAGTCCGCACATCAAAGATTACCCCTCTGCACAAAGCCAGGAAAATAAAAAAAGGCAAGCTTCCAAAAGGGGTTTTTGAATTGAAAATGAGGGATGGCATTGTGATAACTCATAAATTGAAAGATGATAAAGCGGAGTGTTTTATTCAGTGGTTGGTGAATTTACAGGGTCACCTTGCTGCAAGCGAAACAGCAGCGGGAAGTGGTATGGCAAAGGTTCTTATCATATTCACAACTGGGACATTTATTTCACAACAAGAGAGATCCAGGTTGGTTGTGTTGGACTGGATGTCTGGGTTAGGGATTTCCAGTATTGTGTCTCCTCTGCTGCCATGTTTTTGTCTGGTCAGTTCACATTAGCATAACTGTTCAAAGAAATTGGGTTATGGCATTAAAAAACTGACTTATTTTAACATCAAATGTATGTATGTATATATATATTTTTACAATATTTCCTATTTTTCTTAGAACCATTCATTACATTTCTTGCAAAACTGAAAAACATATTTATTTATTTATTTTGTTATTTTTGTTATATTTCAATCTCTGCTGCTATGTGAGTTATAAATGTTTAGTGATTTGTTAACACTTCAGTTTAGGGTCCACATATTATTATACTGGCAATATACTAGCAGTTATTTGACTATAACTACACATAAAACACTTACTGTATCAATGTACAAAAGCAGCTAGCAATGCTAATGAAGCATTTATAAGGACAAAAAGTAATGGCTGAATACATTTAAAATACAGCCTTACAACAAAAAAAAAAGTACTAGCAGAGAATTTATCAAGCACTTGTTATGCCTTTATTAGTTAACCATTAATATGTGGCTATAAGTTTTACCAGTGCTTTTTATACCTACTCTTTTCTCTAGGAAGCACAAACCAATTTGCAAGACCTCCAAGCCAAGTCAGTTCTCATTTATTTATAGTGAAATTGTATCAAAAGGTTTTAGTAAGAAACCCTTTTTTTTATTTAAATTGAACCCTTTTAAATATTCAGATAATGTACTTCTAGTTGTTGCCAAATACAACAACTAGATGTGAATAAGGCTGGTTTGGAAAGGTAATGAAAACCCGATTTTACTCCAGTAAAATACAAACAAAAAATCACTCAAAACAAGATTATATTCCAGAATTCAAGCATTTTACCCGATAGAGATATTCATTTGTGCAGTGTTGTTGTTGCCTGATTCTCGCCCTTGCCTGACACACGGGTGGTATGATCTCTCAAACTGACGTGCCTTCTGGTGTTTACAGCAGGGCAGCGCTGATGTATGAGGGAAGGAGTGGAGACTTGCCGAGTAATTAACAAATGATGTTTTGGCTAACGAAGTATGGCCTTGATGAGAGCGCATTACTTTGAAGCAGCCCCGCAGCTAACAGAGGAAGCCACTTAACAGACTGGGAAGAATGAAATGTGACACAGGCCAAGCAGGTGGAGCTGGTGGGCTAAGGCTAGCCGCAGTTTGAAAACATCATCTGACAGGATTTGGGACTTTGTGTGCAGGAAAAAAAGTAAAAATCTGTATCCACTAATGCGATATTCATTGAGATCACATATAACAACGTGTGTGTAATCAAAAAGACAAAATAAAAGATATGTATTTATAATTTTAAGGTGCACTTTGTAATTTTATAGGTGGATTGAAAGTGCTTATGTTATGGTTTTGCCTGGAATGTTTCACAGTATTGCATTAAATGTGTCTAACTACTTAGCCACTAGGCCAGAAGCAATCCCACTTACAGTAATTATGTTATCAAGGCAAAAAACCAAAACATGTGTAATTGAATTATGCAAAATGACTAAATTAATTGCCATACAGAGGAATGATGTAGAGAAGGTTTCAATGGTGGTCATCTGGACACTGTTTTTGAGATCAAGACGTTTCAGCTCCCATCCAAAAAACATTTTCAATTGACAGAACTGGTCTGAAATGCTGAGACTTTATCTTACTCTGAGTTCACTAAGTCCAGTCCCAAATATAGGAGTTTTAGAGTGAAACTGCCCTGTCCTTGTTTACTAGCTAACATCATTATGGATTGTAATGCCCCTATTGTGTATTGGCTGTCTCACTTCCCTCACCTCCCTCACCTTCCTCCTTTTGGGGCTGGAGTTTGCAAACTCAGAGTAGAGTAACCCACTCTACATGATCCTGTGTTTTGTTTTTTTTTTTTTTTTCATGGTTATATTTTGTCCATAAATCAAGATAAGAACCTCAAAAATAGACCAATGTGCTGCCCTCTTTTGCAGCGGTCACTCCCGCTAGCGTTAGTAACAGGTTTAATTGACAGCATTGCTAAGTGCCCACTCCCTGCTAAACCAGTGGTGCGGGCGGGAAGGTGTGTTATCTTCCTATCTTCCTACTACCTAGCTCCTGATTGGCTCTTTTGTTTGCTATGATACTCACGGTCGAAATTCCAAATATGGAACTCAGCTTCAAATTCGCCCCATAACTGCTAGCCTCAGTAAGCTTCATATGGCTGGAGCCGAACGCTACGGGTGACGTCACACTCCCTCTGTCCCTCAGTCCACTTCTTTAAACAGTCTGTTGTTAAAAATCACAATATAACGACAATAAAACATAAATAACCACATTACAGTTACATGTGTATCTCTGTCCTCTGTGTGGTGCTGCATGAAGTATATGGAGAAATATACTTAGATCCTCAATAATTTTGCCTGACAGATTAGTCGTGTGCTCAAATAGTGAAACATCATCAAAGAAAATTAGCCTGTTCCACAAACCCAAAGCTAAATATAGTATGTGTGAGAGCCTGGTAATGACAGCAGCTTCAAAGGTGTCTGTATGCAGCGTGACCTTTGGCTTGTGGCACCAGAGATGAAAGACAAAAATATATATTTCTTGGTTTAGACAAGCCTACATTGAAAAGGATGCAGATTAAACATGGTAATGATGATGCAGTTTTAATATAAGCCATTGCAAATTCTTGGTTCAAAACAGAATACCAAGTGTGCATTTGATTTAACTGGGTGGTTCATCATTCAGTGTTACTGTACATTAGCCATTATGAAATTACAATACACAAATGTGAAACTTCAATGAGCCATACTATGTTTACACAGACCCACAATTTGAAAGTAGTAAAATGATAAACTTGTAAGACATTTTAAAGTTTTAATGGACAGAAAAACATTTGATGTCATAGTCAAATATAGTCTTGGTGGGCAGACTACTACTATAGGTACTACAACTCCTACTTCTACTACTACCACATAATTGTTCATAGTTGGGCTACATTAAAAGTTGTATTCTGTTGTATTTCATGGAGACTTATATTAACCTTATTAAACTCATATATCTAGCAGACCTGGACCTACATGCTTGACATAATTACTACTACTAGTACTACTACTACTTTTGTGCGTGATATTTGTATGAGATGTCATGTCTTCTTCACTGCAAAACAAATCTACCCACAGGTACAAATAAAGTAACCTTGAACCTTAAACTACTACTACTACTACTACTCTGTGAAGCATATTGCACCAACAATATGAGAACACAATACATTGTGACCTGGGAAGCTAATCTACACAATAACACGAAGCGTTGCTTAGTCAATGAGAGATTTTGGAATAAATTAACACGCGAATTTCCCCGGAGGACTTTTCTAATCAGAGTATACCATCGCTTTCTGCCCGTGCTTAATGAATCATAGGAATTATAGTCATATTATAAATGGCGCGTCGTTGCAGGGCTATTAGTTTGTTTCTTTAGGGCTCTAATAGAAGACATGCTTCATTTGGGGCACTGTAGTCTCCCGCAGCAACAGCCAATGAATTGCATTATTCCCAACAGCTGCCATTTTCCGATGATCTTATCAGGAGAAGCCGAACGTGGCGCAGGGAAGTTATTATTCCGGACCAGCCGTCTCACTTGCTCTCCGTAATAGCATTCATCTTTGGGAGCAGGTCTTTTACTTCCAGCTTCCCCATTCTCACTTCACATTTGCGAGGCGTTCGTTCTTAATTACAAAAAGATGGATTCGGTCGGTAGTAGATACATTTCTGGCCAAGACTTATCTGCTGCTAGAGTTTGACTTTAACTTTCATTTTGATGCTAATGCTGCAATGCTATTAGCTCCCATGTGGATAAAGCTTGTTTGCAGGATTGTGGGAGCGGTTGAATGCAATAATACCTCATTGAGTGGCTTGATTAAATTTTGGTGCATCTAAAGAGGTGCCTGTAGAGCTTTCCTCCATCCCGCATCTGGCTCCAGGCATTTCTGCTTTCCTATAGTGTTGCTTTATATTGACGCTATGGACTAAGAGAGGGAAATAATACCAAAAGTTGGCATGTAGTTACCTTACAGAGCATTACTTTAAACTCAACACATTTTTATATTTATATAACCAGTGCATACTGCCCTTATCTTCTTTGGCAAGACCCATCACCCATTTTGCCTTTGTATGAATGTGGTGTATGCGTAAGTGGTCAGTGGTCATAGACTGTATATAGAAGTGGACTTGAAGGAGGGTGATGTCACCCATAGCGTTCAGCTCCAGCCAAATGAAGCCAATCAAGAATAGCCATTATAACAGCTAATTTGCAACCAAATTTTATATTTGGAAATCCAAAGAGCCAATCAGGAGTGAAGGTACTGGCCCCTTCCTGCTTAGCAATGAGACGCACTGCTGTCAATCAAACCTGCCGCATGTTAGCCGGAGCTGACCTTGAGGAAAGAAGGCACCAGATTGGTCTGTTATTAATGTTTACATCTTGATTCAGGCTGGGAGACTGGCTCCCCCAAGGGAGTTAAGGTTAGGTGTAGAGTGAATGAATAATGCAATGTAAACCATCTTTGGGTATCCAAAAAAGCATATTTTTTATTTGTCTTATATACACATTAAATAGACTTTCTCCAAGCAAGTTCTTCTCTCACTCGCTGCCAGTTTAGAATGGCAGCAAACGAAAACTAAAATGTAAACTAGTATGAGTTGAAGTGAAAAACAAGCTCTGACTTTGAAATGAACTGTTGTCCATTTTGAGAGTAAGGAGAACCATGCTGTAACACCACTCTATCTACACTGAATATTTCACACTAAAACACTGGCTAGCGATTCAACATTTGGACAGAGGGACAACTCAGAATAACAAAGATGACTTGTAGTGCTTGTTTGTGGTGAAAGATGCTACTCCAACACCAACATGAAAAAGAGTGTCTGATTACTTAAATAAAACATGAGAAATTGAGTGAACTTATTCGGGAAGTGGCAGGTCACCCAACCGTGTGGCACAGACTGGTGATTAAAGTTTGTTTGGTATTTGAATAATGAACAAACATGGCGGAGAAGAAGCCGAAATTAACCTTTCATCAAGTCGTCCTGATTTAAACCGCAGCGGAGTGGGTTGATACAGGGCTTGGTTATATTTTACACAACATTAAGTGTAGAATTTACTGCTCTTGTCAAAGGGCTCTAACTTATGATTGTATATTTAGTTCATATACTGTCAGAGGTAGGCTTAAAAATGTCAGTGGAAGTTCAGTATCAGCATTTGTTGTTTGAATGTGCACTTTTGTGTCTTGATTTGGAAGGTTTGACTTGAATCCTGATATTCTATAAAAAATAAATAAATAAAAAATCAGTAAGTGACTCTATAGTGTTTTTAGATAATGATGAATGATGAATTTGATGAACAACTATAACTATTCCTGTCACTCATGTACAGAAGCCGAGCGGCAAGCAAAAAAAGGCGCTCCCCCTCCGCTGTTAGGTGTTTTTTTTTTTTGTTTTTTGGGGGGTTTTTTTGCACTGTTGGTGTGGCTGAAAAAAAAAAAGAAAAATATCAAATCTAATGCTCCAGAGCTAAGTGTTTTCCCAGTATATTAGTTTAAATGCCAAAGTCAAGCAGACATGGATGAATGGAGGCTTTGCTTAACAGACATTGCATTAGGTTTGGATGTGGGAGGATGGAGCTCAAGACCCATTTCCCCAATCGTGTTTTTGACATGTATGTATTCACTTTGACTAAAAACACCAAAAAGCCACAATCTGTCTTTTCATGAGTTTTACTGTGTCTGTGAATAGGGGGGAAGTATGAATCAACAATTACACAGTCACACTCTACAGGTTGGAGCATATGTAGTCACCCAGGTTGGCAAATAATATCTCAAAACCCAATAGTAATCTTATGACACTGAATGCAGTCCAGTCAAAGTTAAAAGAGCTTTGTCGCCACGTGGTGCAATGAAGAAACACACAGGAAACCAAACCAGTACCAGCTGAATGGGGTTAAGGCAGTTGTAGGGGTAGAGTGGTTTGGGTTGTTTGGAGAAAGTGGGGTTATTTTTAATGGACTGTAAACCACTTTGTCTTCTCCTCCTAACTATTCACATAAAACTCATGAAAAGACACGACTGTGGCTTTTTGACATTTTTAGTTCAAAGTGAATGCATACACCCAATGCCTTACCTGATGAGCTAAACCCTCACTGAACCATATCTGCTTGACTTTGGCATTTAAACAAATCTACTGGAAAAACACTAGATTTTAGATTTTTTTTTTTTTTTTTTTTTTTTTTTTTTCAGCCACACCAACAGTGCAAAAATAAATAAATACATAAATAAAAAGAGCCACCTACTTTTTTCCATGACGATGCTGTTGCTTTGCTTAGAATGTTCCACAGTATGGCATTATCTATCTCAATGAAGACAAACAGGCCAAGTTACAGGTCAGATCTGACAGGCGAGCTCACTCACAGTAACAATGCGTGTTTTTCAAGGCATTGTTTCTGATAAAAAAGCTTAAATGTGAGATTGTTTAATGCCATACTGAGGAACATTCTAAGCAAAATAATTACATGGAGATAAGTCCCAACCAGAAAAAGTTACATAGAGGTTTCATATTGCTCCCAGACCCTCCTCAATAACACTTCACTGTTGAGTGGCACAGCTCTGATTTGGGGCCATCAATTTCAGATAATAGACTTTTTTCTTCTTTTTTTTTATCTCGAATTCAATCTGGCCCAAGTTTTTTTTTTTTTTTTTTTTTAATTAAATGACTTATTTGAGCTTTCACGACCCTTTTATGTTGCAAATGACTTTACCTTATTCCATCCTATTAGATGTGGCAAAGTAGCTTGCTCAAAAGTAAAAAAAAACTTGTTGTATTGTTGTATCAGTGAACCCAGTGCTCTATGTCCTGTCCCAGTGCAGTAATTGGACGGAAATGCCAGGTCTTTAAAAAAAACTTGTGTGAATGTTTCTGAAATGATCATGCCATTTTCAAGGAAATTGTTAAGTAAG
This sequence comes from Periophthalmodon schlosseri, assembly GCA_000787095.1. Lineage (NCBI taxonomy): Eukaryota > Metazoa > Chordata > Actinopteri > Gobiiformes > Gobiidae > Periophthalmodon > Periophthalmodon schlosseri. The sequence goes on from KN483988.1 coordinate 24,287, forward strand.
TCAAGAACATGATGTTATTACTCTCCGCAGCCATTTTTGTCGCGCGTCCCTTTCCGTATACATTTCCGTATGCATCGGCAGATGGTGGGGACTACTGTGAGCGCATGAAAGCATCTGCAAGTAAACATTTGTCCCGGAAATTGGTATTTATTAAGTCAGAATGCTTTTAGCGGTGGAATAAAAGATGTAGCACCATGATTGACTGTAATGTGGCTGGAGAGGGACTACAGACAGACAAATAGAGTCGACTATGTAAAACCATGGCCTCCCTCCAAAACACAGGGATGTAAGGATGAGAGGCTGCCAATAAGATCTGTGAGGTTTTCATCTTCAGCATATGGCCCAGACAGGAAGTGAGGAAGTGTGCTAATCAACACCAAAAAGGTGCAAACTCGTGTAAACAACTGCTCTTACTGCCATCTGGGGATTATTCCGGCAATAGCTCTAAAGAAAATGGGCCGTTTTGAAATATACAGTTTAACGAATCACAGATTATTATAATGTATTTGATGGAAAACACTTTCAACATGCCAAGTGGCTGAGGTAGATACTGCCTCTCAACAAAGTCATGGGGTCAATCTCTATAGACCAGTGCTTTTCAAACATTTCACAACAAGTGCCATATTAGGCTTTCCGAGTAACACCAGATCAAAAGCCAGACTATATCAGGCCCATAGACCTGGACATAGCGAGCCTGCTACCTGCCGCGTTCCAACTAAGAAGTGAGAATACAGGTGTGCGATTTGGCTTTTCTCCCTCTGTAGCTCATTCTGGCCTTAAAATGTTTATTTTAACCCTCTCTAAATGATCCTGGTGTTTTTTTGTTTTTGTTTTTTTTCCACCATTTTTGTCTCTTAATCAAGATATGAACATTAATATCAGACCAGCCGGGTGCGTTCTTTCCCCCGAGGCCTGCTCCAGCTAGCGTTAGCAACAGGTTTGATTGATTGTTACTAAGCGATGCCAAACCAGAGGTGTGGATGCGAATTCATATAACAACCTTGGTGCTGATTAGCTCTGTGGTTGCGCCCTCAGAATTCCAAACATGGAACTTGGCTGATAATTAGCCATTATAACTGATAGGCTTGATTGGCTTTATTTGGGTGGAGCCAAATGCTATGAGTGAAGTCACACTAGTCCATTTCTATGTACAGTTTATGATTAGGTCTAAATGATTATCCAAACAATGGATGATGTAGTTCGATATAATGATTAACCCAAAGGAAGGAGAATTCATTAATAGATTTGTCTCTAAATAAAATGTCTATTTATTGTTATCACCCACCCGTCTTACAAAGCTGAGTCATCATGTTGACAACCACAGTGACCCTTCTCCAGTCCTGCAGGAGCTAGGATTTTGGTGAAATATTTTACATTGTTGAGAGGATGTGCCCACTTGCTCTTTTTGCTCTGCCAGTATCAGTATCAGTCTTCTACTGACTTTGGAGTAAAGGTCACAGTGAAGTCTTTAAAAAGTCCAACTACTTTCAAAGTCCCAAAGAGAAAATGAGACCAAGTATAACAAGGGCAAACTTATTGTAATTATAATTACCTGTGTGTAATAGAGAGCAAAATTGCTTCAAGCATTGTGCACGCTTTATTTGAGTAATCTTGACATTTGCAGAAAACAATCCTACCTGGTGGTGTGTTGGTGCCTTTTATTTTCTCTCATTGCATTGTTTTTTAATGCGAAAGATTAAAGCAAAAATCAAATGACTAACCCGTCAATCAAGGGTTAAGGTAATCCTGGTGCACTTTAAACACAATATGGTCCGACTTATTATAATGGCCCATCCATTTTTCATTCTGTTTTGCTATGTGTGCGTGTACTGGTTTGCAGCAATATTCGACTGAAGCATTTGAGTTGAACATATATTGCACAGCTAATCAACAGTGAACTCAAGCAGCATATTATTTATTCTGTAGAGTGGATCATGAATTATTACTAAAGCTAACACAAGCTAATTTTACACTTGGGACCTTATATAAGTTTCACATCTTAAACTGCAGCTTTACTCAGATCTGAGCAACCCATCCTTCTGCAATTCCTAATATGCTGTTTAGATCTATTAATATAAAACTTATAAAACTTGTATCATCTGACCTTGTTACGGGAATAAGTTGTGATATTTGACAGATTGAGCCTGTGAATTATGTACCATTATAAAACAGGGACAATATATGCTGTCTTTATTTTGTTTGGTAACTATGGAAACATGGCGATTTGGGGGTCTGTACTCCTACTGGCTTTGCTCATGACCCTGCACTTATTACTTATAAACTCTAATTACCCGACAATGCTGCAGGAGGGGACAAAAGTCAGCTGGAGGCACAGAGATAGGACGCCTCTGCTCCATATTTGATCTTAATGACAAAACCCACAACATGCTTTTTGGCTCACATGGAAACAAGTGTTCTAGGAAAACTAATGTGTCAAATTACTACTACTACTACTACTACTATTATGATCACTACTGGGCCTATCACTGTCACTACTATTATTACTGCTAGTACTATTACAATAACTGCTACTACTGCGTCTGGTTACTACACAAAAGACATCCATATTAAAGAAAAAGTCAATTAAAACCTTAAAATAGTAAAAGATCAAATCATATTCCTTCTTTGCCTTACTAATTGTGTTTCCAATCTAATAAAACATGTACCTGATATGTATTTATTTTTTTACCAATATGCAAAAAGATATTAAAACACAACTACAAAAATATGATACTACAAAATAAACATTATATTCACGTGTTGGGATGATCAGCAATGCTATAAACCCGGCGTATTTAGCTGGGAAAAACATGTCTGGTTGTATTTCCTGTTAAATCATCTTTTAATATTGATGGTGCAAGGGTCTGGAGCACAGCTATAAATATTAATGTGGATTAGAGGCTGTGGCGCGGTCTGAAACAGCTGTTCTGTCTGTTGTTCTAAGATAAAGAAAATATTTAATGAAGACAAATATGGTGCATTATGGGGCCAAAATTAGGGGAAAAATATTGTATTCACAGCAACTTCCTGTTTCCTAAAAAGGTTCTGTTTAGTGACAGGAACGCAGCTGCAAGTGGACTGTAGTTTTGTTGGTTATTTTCCCACAGTGTGTTATTCATTGCAAGGTAAAGTATTAGTCAGTTAGTTTCTACTTATAACCAACTAACTAGGTTGATATGGGTTTGTATGCATGTAATTAAAATAGGTTTTAATAGTTGGTTGAGAGGCAATTTTCGGTAACACTTTATAATAACTACACCTTAATTAGCCTTAATGAACCATCAAGAATAACTTAATTCATTACATAAGTACCTGTCACTGTCCTAACACCATTTACTGTCACTTTAAACAACTATAATTAACCTACACACACGGATAACTTTTACACTGTTGTTCTGCCCATACTGTATATCTTGTATTTGTATATCAAAGTCTGTTTTTTTATTTATCCTATTTTAATGCGTTCCCTTTTTTGATTTGATCATAGTTTATATTGTAAAAGAAAAATTGAAATCTGTCAACTGGACAGAAAGTTGTAGGAGTGAAGACTTTTCGTTGCTCATCTAAGCCGCTTCTTTAGTTTAAATTATGATCCTTTGTTTTATCTTGCACCATTACGCTGAAGCATGTTCCTAGTTCGTGAATTTTGTTCACCGACAATGGCAATAAAACTGATTCTGATTCTGACTAAGCCGGAATCATGGCTATGAGTTAACTCTCTGAGCACATAACTCTTCAGTTAGTTCAGCAGCTCAAATCAAGATCTAAAAGTGTTTCTAGATCTAAAAAAAAGGCTTATTTTTTAAACCAAGAAACCTACCAGAATAAAAATATTACAAACGCCTTCAAAGAAAAGCAAATTTTCCTCTCATGTGTAATCTCTCATCCAGAGTTCATAGCAAAAGAACGTTGTCCAGTTAACAGAATGCAACCATGTTTGGCTATTCGCTAATATCAAAATCGTTCATCTCCTTCCACTGAACTCACAAAAAAAAGAAAACATATGTCGCAGCGGGAAACCAAGTGCTCTAATGGCCTTTCAGTATTTACCACTGTAATAAGGTTAAATAAAGGGCAGCGGTGATAGAGGCCAGTCTCCTTTTC
>KN483988.1:28470-83430 GCA_000787095.1 Periophthalmodon schlosseri
AGCTCCACCTGAACCTCTGGAGCCTGTCACACGTCGAACTCTTTAGATGGCTGTGGTCTCGGCGGCAGCGCGGGGGGGGACAGGTCTTGTCAGGACAGTCCCAGCTGAGACGTGGAGATCAGTAAAGTGGAGTGTCCCCAGCGGCAGGGCCTCCGCGGGGGGACATTGGGGTGACACAGTGCATTAGGGATCCACAGCAGAGCAGAAGAAAGGCCTGTGACAACATGACACTGAACGGCCAGGGGCTTGGACACTTAATTAAGACCTCACACTTCCAGTCAATTCCCATTCAGATTGTGCTTCTCCGCTGGGGAACTTTAAAGCATGGAGAGCATTGGAATTATTGCAGTGGCACCGTATTAAAGGCGCTGTGCCCGAATGTTACTGTCTTTAAAATATCAAAACAGAACTAGTTTATTTGAAATGTGCTTTTCAGAAATTTCAGAGGCGAAAAGTGAGTTTTCCCGTTACGGTAATGCTAACAATAACTAGCATGCATAACAGTGTACGTCCTGATTCTCGATAAAAAGGGGGCTTTTTTTTTTACTCTCACACACCTGGGATACTCCTTAAACTTAAACAACTCCTTAAACAATATATCTGTACTGGGGCAAGACAAATTTTGCTCAACTACGTGGAACAAAAATAAGGTACAGACACTTTATTACTTCACAGACAAATGAAGAAAGACACACTTTGTACCATTAGATTTTTTTGCACATTGATTTGGCAGGAGAAAACCTTACATGCTAATCATGAAATGCACCAATCCACCAATCACATCAGAATCAGCATAGCCAAAAAGGTGAACTATAAACCTATAAACCAAAAGCATGCCATGTCTTACAATTATTTATCACAAATATAGACCTGGTTGATTGAATACGCAAGTACAGCAACCCTCCCCCACCCCCATTCCCTTTTCCGCAGCAGAACCATCAGCCTCCTCAGCCTCTACATCTCATTCTCAACTAAATAGTTACAAAGCAGAAAATCGTTTACATTCTAGTGTTGTTTGTGAGGGGTTGTCTGCTAAGTCTCTATGCAACGCAAGTCCTCAAACAGAACAACTAGTAAGACTGGAATTTACATTTATAATTAATTTCTCAAACTCCAAATAGAGACCAGAAGCTCACTCAGAATGTTTGTACTTTCTGCTATTTTGTATCATGGCAAATGCTCATGAGCCGATAGAGAACAAAATGACACATTGTTACCCTGGGGAATATTGGTGTTCACACAATAAGGTCTAGGAGCATACATCTTTATTGGAATGCTCTGGAGCAGAACTGAGAAAGAGAATGATGCATACGGATTGAGTTTGCAACCTGATAGTGAAACAACTACACCAGGCTTCTGAAGTGAATTAACTGTAAAGTATGAAAAATTGTACTATAGTAACATATATGAATGCTAAGTCTATTCAGCGTCATAATAAATACTATTTCTCAAAACCCACAAAGTATCAAAAGGCAAAGCTATAAAGGTTTGCGATTGGCACCTGTCACAACCAATTGTTTTTGAGAACCTATCATCTCCACTGTGCAGATTTGAAAGAAGCAATATCCTAGCAGCCCGAATGTAATACTTAGACTTTAATTTTTTATAGTATATAAAATATTGTCCAGTGCCATGAAGGCTGCAGATGAAATACGTTTTTTTTCACTCTTGAGTTTCTAAAGTCCATTTCTCAGAGCGAAAATCCTCTTAGACTCATTTACTTTGACAGCTAGCAGTTTTCACTCCAACTGTCTGAGTCCATCATTGGTAATCGATGGTCATTTTTGGAGGAACAGACTTTTCAGAAATGCTCAAACTAGTTTCAAGACATGATAATTTAAGACAGTTTCTGAAGATGGGGTTGTTGGTAAGTTAGTTGGTTAGTTAGGCATTTAGTAGTGCACTTTTGTGTTGGCCGTCCTCTGCATTTCAACCAATACTGCGGTGTAACCAGGGCCGGCCCTAGGTTTTAGGGGGCCGTAAGTTGCCCTAAGATTTGTCTCTGGGGCCCTCAGCAGTGGATGTGCCCTGGCTCAGCATTTAAACATGCATTTGGTCAACATAAGATAAGTATTTCACATTTTCTAACTTAAAATAATATCTACATTTGGAACATATGCTTTATAAAGTAAACTACCATTTCCAATGAGGTATTTAGGCACTGGAGCTCCCTCTTCTGTCAGCAACGGGAAGGAACAATGGAAAAGTAAGTGAAGCCCTTAGGTCACATGAATGCCAGGTTAATAGAGCCATGCATTGTGAACACAATCCACAGATCAGATTTTTACCTATGACGCAGCAATCCAGGCAAAATGCAAATGGAGCATTTTTTTAGTTCTCAGAGATGAATGTTTAATCAAACACGTTTGAAATCTCATTTTCGATTTCAAGTTGCACATGCTTTTGTCGTCATATTTTCTGAGTGTGAATATTCAATAAAAAAGTTGCTACTCTGTCCAATTATGAGCCGCCGACAGACCTTTTGTTGGTGAACAACAAACCAATTTCCTAACTCTATGTGAGCCAACTGACTCATCATTCACCACCAGCTCTTTAGCATACAGGCAACATGCAGCCGCCTTTGGAAATTCAATATTGCTTATCTAAATAAATCAGTTTACACTCAGCCATTAGATCTGTCGTCATTCACCTGTCACTCCTTTGAAACGGCAATCAAAATAGTACGATTCAATGGGGCAGAAAAGTTGTAAGGTGGTATGAATTGAAAGGTTCCATTAAGCAGAGCGCCTCATCAGGTCTGAATAATAATGACATTGGTGGCCGAGGCGTAATAGGGCTGGGCTTTATGTAGCAGACAGCTGGAGCGGCCATGGCTCAAATTGAATTTGGTTCATTTCCTTTGGCTGTCTAATTCCTTTGTGCAGCTCCTCTCACCTGTATCGATTCTTACTCTGATACTACACAAGTCTGGGCACAGTTCCAGCCAGAGGTGAAGGGGAAAACGTGCACTTCTGACTTGGAAGGAGTGTTTTGTTTGATTTGAATAACAAGTATATGAGTGCATTGTTAACATATTAGCTGTTTGTTTTTCAGCCAGATCTGTAATTCAGAAGTTAACATTAGTTCATGTATTAGAAGAAATTTGACAATCGTTTTGCTTGTTAAGGCTACGGTTAGTTTTTTGTGTTTTTGTGGGTTAGTGTGTTTCTTAGTCTTTATTGTGTATGTCCAGGATATGAATAGTAAAAATGTCTTTCTAATTAAACAAAATGAAATTGTATTAAAAATGTGAGTGTATAAATATGAGTGAATATGACATTTTGTCCAGCAAAATTCTTCATACTTTTTAACAACATAAATGACAGCACAAAGTATTTTATTATGCATCACTTTAAGACATTAAATCACCCTTTTATTTTCTCCTTAAACTCCTAACTCATTGTTATTTTGTAAGGAAGTCTGTGGTTGTGTTTTTGTGTGAAATTTGCCATTTCAAGGCGCCAGGGGATGCAGGAATCAAATTGTGCACAGTACTGCCATATTGTTAAGACATGTCAAAACACTTAAAAATGAGATTTCCAAAACACAAAAACTTGCAGCCTGTATTGTTGTTAATCTCAAAAATGTCCTCCGATCTGCTACAAAAGTTTGGACTACATCCTGCCAGTAAGTGTGGCCTTGACAACAAATGAACTTACTCTCATTAACAGTAACTTTTAATTACAAGGCTAAACCTGAAGGACAAAGGACCAATTTAATTCAGGCAGTGTAGTCTGTTATTTTGGCATTTAATATAGCACAAATGGTGTTGCTTTCATTGTTTCAGCGTTGGCCCCCAAAGCATATGTATTTTTAGCTAATTAGCAAGTGCTGTTTAGAGTACAGGCTGTGGCCATGCTTCTGTCCAGGCTTTGGGGCTCTTTTTAGTGCCAGTAATCCTCTCCACTTTTTCTCTGGACAGCTGCTTTGGCATTTGCCCTCCGATTAGCACTAATGTCAATAATGATCGCGCAGTGCAGAAAAACATCCGAGACGCGCTAGCCAAGTCTTTAGCACCACTTTGTTTAAACATGTCTCGCAGGACAGGGAAAATCCATATTAGTACAGAACAATTGAGCGTGATCCTCCGAGCCAGTCATTATACTGTAAGTTCAATGCAGAGTGCAAAAAGCTGTTGCTCTTCTGCCAAGCCACTAGGGGCAATGCAAATGGCCAAAGATACACTGTGTCAGTCTAAACGCAATCAATAGGTATTTTGTATCTCGAACACTGATGTTTGTATCGGTGAAAGAATGAGTTGTAAAGTCCTAGGGATGTGAAAGTGTGTTTGTTTTGTAACTTTTTCATATATAAATATATTTTTTATTGTTATTTTCAAACCTTAGCAGTGGTCCAAAGTTATTCCTCATGTGACCCAAGGAACTATAGCTAGACTTTACATTTTGGATGCATACTTTTACAGATATAGATATGTTTTAATGTATACTTTTATTTTTTTCTTCGTTTTTGTGACTAAACCTTGTCCGTTGTTACGTAAGTCACATAATATGCTCCGTGGTCGTGATCTCTAAAACAATATCAAACCCGGAACATTAACAGTACCTACATTTTGTGCTGGTTTAATCTTTCTAAAAATACGCTTGGCCCCTCATAAGTATTCTGGGTTGCGAGAAAGTTTCTGCGCTCCATTCCATATGCTTATCATATATTGACGTGGCAGGTTTTCAAAAGGAGAGGAGGCCGATTCACACACATTAATTGGGTCATACCTGAAGAGGGTTGGAGGAGTTTGTAGTGAAATCCCATACTGCGAGGATGTGTGTGCAGTTCTGATAAGCCCTGGCTGCATGGATTCACCATCTTATCTGAAGCCGGCAATAGGCCCGTGAGATGGAATAATCTGGGAAAGGCTGCGGAGCAATAGTTCAGGCATCCATAGGTTCTTAAAAGCAATCTGACAATGCCTCCCCATCTAATATGTCCGCCAAGGTCCCTTATGTCAGACGAAGGAGGTCCCCGAAAATAGGAGGGGCCAAACTGACAGCGTTCCGTAGTAAAATGCAAAAGTAATGTAACTGTGTTGTTCAATGTCAAGTCAATGTCAGACATCCGGGTGAAGTGCTGAGTTTTGTTATTTTCAAGTAGCCTTTAAAGTGTTAAATATTCTGGGTTATTTGTTCTTGACCACATTTCCATAGTGTTTGATAGTATTTCATGTTTCACTTCATAGCCAGGTGGAAATCATTTCGACCTTGCCGTACTTTTACTTACATAGTGCACTTAAAAACGACCAACACATTTAAAAAGCCAGAATATATTTTTTAAATATCTTTACTATTTGGGATCTTTGTTTGAGATAAGGTGAGCCTAACATTTGTAATATACTTCTGTGGGAATTCTTGTGCACTATTGATGTAACTTGAGGTGAATTTACTGTAGTTGTGAGTCTGAGCCTTTGTTGTATTGTATTTCAAAGTTCAAAAAAAAAAAAAAAACTATAACTGAAGCACACAGTCCAAGTTCTGAGGGGTAACCGTGACCTCTTTAAGATTTTTTAAGTGCTTGTTGACCCGCAATTAAAATAAGAAAATGCGCAACAAGAACTACACATTATCGCACACCTTGGTCAAACAGTGACGCAAGCTTCCCCTTCCATCTGGCAAATCCTTGACTGGGGATGACGCATCACAGTAGAATTATGTGACGCTTCAGAGGTAAAAATAACACAAACATAAAGCAGGTGAACAAACACTGCTAGTGGTCTATAAGCTAAACTATACAGAATGTTTCTGGATAATCCTATCTGTTATTTCATGGGATAATTAAAGACCATTTACCCAACTTTCATCCACGAGCGAAGAACATTCAGAATTAACTATAAGACCCACCTACTTAGTCCCTTCTCTCTCTCTAATGTTAAACCAAGACAGAGAAACAATTGCTGGGATACTCACAGGTAGCTTTCTCCATATGGTTGTCATCCAACAATGTTTCTGATTGGATAAAATTGCCAGTCCCTTATAGTTGCTTCCTTTTGGTTGTCATCCATTAAACTGCCTTTAAAGATGTACAGGTAATATTGCTCAGTCTAATTTTCAGCTGCTTTAACCTAAAAAAGCAGATAGATGCCTTTTAATACTGATAGCGTTATAAACAACCGGGATAGGCGATGTTTGTAGCCTAATAACAACCCATTAAAACTATACTGCAACAGACGTCAGACCAACAGCAAAACATGCCCCCACTAAAACATTATTTTTAGATCCATAATCATCACTTCCGTGGCTAGTGAAGTATAGCAGCTGCCAGGAAAATCTGCACTGTTTACTGGAATGTAAAGATAAGGAGGGCAGGCTCTGAAGTGTTGAGTGAAGCAGCCCAAATTGAACTTGAGCTCCGTCGCACCAGTCAATCAGATAAATAAACGCTATAATGGAGTCAGGGCCCTCACATGCATAATTCATGTTACACTCAGCTCCGTATGTTCTCTCAGTGACTGGGCTGCTCGGGACAAATTGTTGTGGATTTAAGACCATGATGGGAATTAATTTCTGCTGTCAAATGGGCTACAGGTTTGAGCCTACGGAGGTATTTCAGCGGTTTAATGAAAGCTGAAGTATAGGGTGAGTTATTTTTTATTCTGCCCCCGAACCCAAAATGCATCAAGACATAAGTGGAAGATGGATCAGTCTGAACAAAGATTAGCCTTATGAAACGGCTCTTGACATATGCAAATAGAGGTAGGAGAGAGTCTGCGAGATGTGAGTTCAATTGGAAGTGGATGTGACTATGCAGAAAGCTAACAAATGCATGAGCTTCTTCTCGGATAACAGGGAAATTACATCATTTGTCCTTTGTCAGCTCAAACATACCATATGAGCTTACTGTTCCTATGACTTTAAAGAGGGAGTTGCACTTCTATAAAACTTATTTAGATCACCTTGCGTCCTTATATCGTTTTGAAAATTTTACATTGGCCGAAAACAATGCTCCCCTGGCTCCCCGTGCTAAGTCACACCCCTTTCAGAGCGCTATCGCAACACAATCAGTGCACATACCTGTACGACATAGGGCTTGCAGTAAGTAAGTATTAGACAGAATTGTACTGCTAACCAAAAGCAGGGTTCTAATACGGTCTGGGAGAGATCACTCAAGTATGAATGACATATAAAATTTCTTCTTTTTGATGAGGGAACAACATTATAACATGGTAGAAAGCTCCAAAAAGTCAATTTTGCATCATACCCCCTATTTAAAAACAAAAACAGTAACGCTAATAATACTGAGCTATAACTGGTTAATAACAGAAACTGATCCATTGACTTTAGGCTCAAACAATAGGGGGCTAAATCCAGTCAAGCACTAAACAAGAACTAGCAATGGTCTGGTTCTAGATCCTCCTGCATTCAGACAGAAAGTAGGAGGGACCGGCTCACCAGGCAATTGTGGCATTGAAGGATGAGACAAATGTAGGATGAATTTTGGTGGGGACAATAAAATGCATTGACACAAATCACCTAAAGTTAATCTGTTATGAGAAATAGCTTGAACACCACAGGCAAGTGAATGCAAGCTTGCTAAATGCTACGTTGGATTTAAATTTTTCACATTCACGCAAGCAATGATTATTTTGAAGATGCAGGAATTGTGATGGATGACACATCACGGGCGGCCTGATAGTGCTGATATATGGCGGCAGTGGGAGGTGCGGTGGAGTCACCTGGGTGGAGAAAAATCGAGTGTTTTGGTGTGCCGCGCCGGTCCTTGGCAGGTGTAGAAGCAGCTCACTCTCACTGCACGGACCACCTGCTGCCAAATCTGATTTAGTGCAAGGAAATATTTTCTCCCCCAGACCCTGCCTTCAGTTTAGAAGGCCAGGCAGCGTGTTGTGAAACGAAGTAGGCCGCCAAACTAAACGGGTTGTCATTTGCCCACACTGCGTAGCTATTGATTTACTGCTCGGCGCTGCTGCTGCTGGTTTCCTGGAGGGGACTGGAGGCCTGCGAAAAAAATAATAAAAGTGCCTGTGCATGCTCCATCAAAAGACAGGCTCCCAGGGCCAGACCTCCCAGGAGGCTCAGCTCTGCCAGTATGTGGTAGCATCAGGGGAAGAGGTGATCAGCTGAGACTCCAGCCGTGCAGGTAATTACACATGTGGTCGCACTCAGCAATGCACAGGGAATGGCATTTTTCGTGTAAAGAACTGCATCAACCACTAGTTACTATACTGTGACATAAAGACAGAAATTAAACCTGTTGATTGGCAAGGTAGGATTTTTTTTATAAAACAAAAAGGTTGTGTGAGAAAGGGTCATGCAACAGACTACTGATGGGACTTTCGGCTCTTTTATGGGATCCGAATCTTTTGGATCCGTTCATTTCAAAGAGCCGTTCAAAAGACTGGCTTTTTTACTATTTATTTATATGACAGAAGTCGATATGAGAACTAATTTTAACAACAAACTAATCACAGAGATAAATGAACAAGGCTCAGATGTTCTTAAATGGTTCAAACTAAGAGTGGGAGTCTGTTTACCCTTTGAAACGATGCATAATCTAACTTACTAACTAAAACTAACTGTTATTACGATGTCAAATATGTTTTTTGTGCACAAAGCTCACACTCGTGTCGTCTGCTCTGCTTCTGTGATAATTCTTGTGTTGGTTCAGTGTTAATCAGTATAAAATACGTTCCAATTAGAAAGAAAAAGATTCAGTTCTTTTAGAAAATAAGATCTGGATCCAACCGTTCATGTTAAGGAACCGTTCAAAAGAGCCGACTCATTCACGAACTCTACATCATTACAACAGACAAATACTTGTCTGACCAGCTTCTACATTCTGTTCGAATCTAGAAGTGTCTGGAACCAGAAAATAGAGGGTGAAAATCCTCCATCCTAACTTGAGACGGTCCAACCACAGTTGCTCATTAGTATCACGTTTCTCAAACGCAGAAGACGTCTCCTCTCAAAAATTCGTGTAACATTCAAAACAATATTTGATTATTTCACCTGAGATATATAAGAGTATGGTGCTTCATTTGTTGATTCTGCAAAAATCTGCGCTGTTTCTCAGTCCTTTATGCTGTTTTTTTCCTTTTTTACGTGTAAGCAGCCATGTTTGTTTTTGCATCTCTCTGACCGGTTAATCCGCCTGTCAGTCACGCCCTCAGAAACTGGGGAGACAGGATACAGCTCCAGATCCACTTGTCTTTGTAAAGTTATGTCAAAGTGTGTGGTTCTGGCTGGACAGGTAAGACAAATACTAATATATTATCCTGTCAGACAATAAGAGCTTATACTACAATTCAGTTCAATTTAGTTTTGTAAAGCCCAAACTCACAACAGCAGTTGCCTCTGATAATTGATTTAACCAACAGAAAGTTAGAAAATTAACAATGAAACAGACATTGGTCAATAACAGACAAGCAGATTAATCAACAGAAAACAAGCAAATGGAGAACTGTCCCAGAACATCCCCTGTCCTTAGACCCTCCTTCTCATCAAGGGAAAACCCAGTGGGAAAAAGAGAAACCTCAAGGAGAACCACAGTGAAGGAGAGATCCACTCCCATGGACGAGCAGGCTGCAGATGTGTCCAGGACTAACGCGCATCCATTTGCAGATAAAGTTCAAGTCTGTAGGGCCAGAGCCACTCACCTAAGGGACAGAGGGAGGCTTATCCACGGCAGGGTAGGGGTCATCCAACCAGGTGAGAGAAGGGGAGGATACGACAACATTTATTAAATACATGCTTTTCTGTCTTTTTAACATGCACAAATATGCACTGTTAAATGTCCAGTATTTGAAGTGTTTGTAAGATTCCAATAGATTTATTGGGCTCAAAGGTTCAGTGAATGAAGAATAGAAGATATGTGCTATGTCAAATACTGTGCTAGGCAAAATATGTCTGAAATATTAAATCAATCAACTTAACAATTTCATGTATTTTTTTTCTTAATTTATGAATGAACTGTACTCCTAAGAATAGTAAAAGAAAAATTCAAATTGCAACTGGACAAAAAGTTGTAGGAGTGAAGACGTTTCGCTGCTCATCCAAGCTGCTTCTTCAGTTTTGGTCAGATTACTGGAGGACACTGCCTTATATAGTTATACAGTTAGCTCCTCCCTTCAGATAGATATAAGACAGTGTCCATTGGTAACTTTTTGTCCAGTTGACAGATTTTAATTTTTCTTTTACTATGGATCATACCTGAACGACTGAGGGATTACACATCTGTACTTCTAAGAGTAACTTGGATGTCATACTTGTACATGAGTAGACATAATAATATTATTATGACCTCTATCTTGATTAACATATCTTGAAATGATGATTATTTGAAAGTCTATTAGCGGGGAAAAAGCTCTCTATGATGACATAATGACTTACGATATGATTTGTGTTTGTTCTAATTGTTACTATGTTGCATTATTTACCATTTCATTCCTTCTTCGTCATCATTTCCCGTTTGATGGAAGGGGCTCTAAAGTTGCTTGCCTTGTTCATTCAGCTCAGATGTGATTAGCGTTGGTGGCTGGGGCGCTCAGTGGTTGCACGCTTGCATATGAAGCGATGCCAGGGCTGGTTATGGAAATAGACTTATAACAGTGCTACCTGATGTTGCTGCCCACTGAGACAGAGGGAGGAATCACATTCATTTAGCAGGCTCCAATTAGTGCTGAGCTCGCATCATCATCAATTCACATACTAATTGTCCCACGCGGCCCGCACACTACACCACCATCTGTGCACAACTGCCAACTCTGGAGCCGACAATTATTTTTAGCATTTGAAATAAGAACAGCATTGGTACAGTAGCGCAGGTGTGCGGTTTATACCTCTCAACAAACAGGGTTAATTGGATATTACGATTATTAGTAAACACAAAAGGTGCAGTAGATGTTTTTTTGTAAGTACTGATTTTGTGTATTTTTATTCGTTTGGCTTGTTTTGCGGTGTGGCTAGTCAGCGGTATGCAATGACTGGCGTTGGGATTGAGCCACAACCAACATTTGAACTGGTGAACCATGAACAGAAGCGAACAATCTTCTCTCCTTAATCTATTCTAGAAATGCAATTAAACTATTGTAATTTTGACATGACAAAAATAAAAAAAACCTAACCTCATCGTTGATAATTACAGGTAAATTTAAATGTAAGTAAGTTTTGTACATAGATTCAACATGTAATTAAAAGTATTTAATTAATAAATACTTTGACTTTGACCATGCATTAGTGTTGCAAATGAGTTGATGGAGAGGATAAGGTGGCTAATGGTTCTGCTGCTGCGGTGGTTGAGAAGCTTATCAAAAGTACTGGCTGTAATTTGGCCAACCAATGAACCTTAAGAAGAATCTCATGAAACAATTTGAATTATTGAAGCAACACAAAAACTATACATTTGCTGCTACGTAAGTCCTGAAAGTCCTATAAAATAAAATATGTGGAACGGGAATAACTATAGCAGTTTACATTAGATTTAGTGGAGAGGACCCCGCTAACAGTCAAAAGTGGATTGCTATAAAACTGTGCTTTATTGCTTTGGCACTGTTGTAAAAAAGAAAGTTGTCATTGTAAAAACCTGAAAACATCTTTAAGGCCTTTCCACTAAAACCTCCTTAAAACAACATTCACTCTGTGGAGTGTATAAAATTGATGCAGCCTCTGAGCAAATTCAATTGTGTTTTTTTTATGACCAGGCTTAAAGTCAGACTGATTAATTAGCACTGTATTAGTATTGTAACGGCACGCTGACTCCATAAATCCAAACCTTTTGCTCCTGGAGACATGCCTGTACCTCCCAGCCACAGAGCACAAGTCCATTCACTTCCTGTTCTTGCTGTAGCCCTCTTTTTTTACATCTTTCATGGACCCCATTGACATAGAGAAAGCAAGTAAGCAACCTGAAGTGCAGTAGAACACACTGTTTTTGTAATTTCCAGTTGCGAGTGGTTTAATAATGAGAATTCTGGTTGTATTTGATTCAAGAATAATCTATAGAAGTACAAGATTGGACGAGTCTGCTTGACACCAGTGTATCTTGCTGCACCAGATTTTTTCATGCAAGTTTATGAAGTAAATATGTTTTGTCCCTGTACAGATATATTCTAAAAAAATTCTCCTAAGGTCAAAATCTCCTACAAACCAGGAGGTAAAGTTGGTACACTGTTAGCATGCTAGTTGTGGTTAAAATCGCGCCACTCTGGCCTCTGAAAGTTGAGAAACGTGCTTATAAACTCATCACTGTGAATAATTATGATGCCATAAATGTGTTAGGAAAGTGAGGAATAACTAAATAAATCAGGCACAGTTGCTTTAAGCTTCGTGTGTTCTGCTCCTTGTGTTTTAACAAAGATCTCCTCTTGTCTGTCATGAAAAAAAAACTGTTCAACATAATTAAGACAGTAGCTTGGTTTTTCGTTATGATATAGTTTAATATGGTTTTGTATTGTTAAAAAGTTATTTTTCACCTTCTTGTCATTCTTTCAAGGACTCATGTTGGCTTACCAGAAAATGAATAGATCTAAAATAAGCTCAGACAAAGGGAAATTTGGACAGAGACAGGGAACAGGTGCATCTTCAGGACTGTCTCCACTTTCAATCACTTTACAATTTCAAAGACAAAAATAGAACTTGGATCTCAAAACTTCTGCAGTCCAGCACGTTCCTTGCTCCTCATTTTGTTCTAGATCACACCCTATATTAGTGATGTGGCGTTTGTGAACGAGTTGGCTCTTTTGAACGGTTCCTTAACGTGAACGGGTGGAACCGGATCAAATTTTTTAAAAGAGCCGAATCTTTTTCTTTCTGATTTCTATGCTTTATACTGATTAAAACTGAACCGACACAAGAATCACCGCATAAGCAGAGCAGGCCACACGAGTGAGAGCTTTGTGCTCTTTAAATGAACAGATCCAAAAGATTCGGATCCCATAACAGAGCCAAAAGTCCCATCACTACCCTATATGATGTCCATCACCTGCCCACAAAGTAAAATGACTCAATGCACCCAATAAGCTTTTCGTTTTCTTTTCTTTCATTGGAGTTGGCTTGTGTACCGCCTTCCTGGGTCGCTCAAACCCTATTTCAAACGGCTCTCATTCAATCTATAGCACAAAGTTGGCCCACGGTTTTTCTTTTCAACGACCGGCAGACCTGGCCATTGGCTTTGATAAAAACCACAAAGAGGAGAAATCCGTCACCCTGATAACGCTTTATGGTGTCAAAGAAGATTATTTACAATAATGATGTGGCATTGTGGGAGCTAAATTGTTTGGGGATAGAGCTCGAGTGCACTGCAGTGGATCGAGGAGCAGAAGGATCAAACCAGGCCCAGTTAATTATCAGCTCCAACCAGCTGAGATCTGGATATCAAACAGAGTTATAGGTTTGAACATCGGCATAAGAGCCAGTGCACGTATATAGAGGTTATAGTTTTTACTTTTATGAGGATATAAACTTCAACGCTAGAATGGGAACGACTGTATGGTTTGAGTACAGTGGAACTGAGCATAGACATTTCATTATCTGTTATTATAAACATTGTGGGAAATATCCAAAAACTTAAGAATTCTTCCTTTCATGTTTATATTACGCAAAGTTGACTCCTGTGAGCTTTAAACCATGTTATAATGCTGTTACATTCTCAAAAACATCCCTGGAATTGCGTTTTGTTTTATTCACACATGTTTGAGTAACCCTTTATTATTAGTCTGTCCATATCTCCAGAGCTCAAAATGCTCTGTTCTACGTTGTGATGTCATGTAGTGGTCGTTTTCAAGTTAACAGCTACCTTTTACCTTTATTTTGGTATAAATTTGCAATTCCAGGTCTGAAATTATCCAAATTCTAGTGAAGGTGTAGGTCTAGTGGGGTTTAAAAACACAGCGGAGCACTTCCTGTATTACCACGACATCATAAAAGTGTTTCCAGTCTGAGAGAAGAACTCAGCCTAAATATGCAGGCTTTGTGTGTTAAACATGTGTGAATGAAACGAAACACATCTCCGGGTATTTTTTTTTTTTTTTGATGAGAAAGCAACATTATAACACAGAAAGTAGCGTAATAAGGGTCCTTTAGTCATTAGTGCTTTTAATTGTGTGATACAACTGTATATCCACCAGCTGAGCATAAAACCTTTTAATGAGTGAGTATTTTAAATAATTCATTTCCAAATTGGGTTTCTATTTTATTTCACAATTAAGCAGCCTTAATAGACCATGCAACATACAGTATAAAGTGCTAAGGGGCTTTCCTTTGATTCCCTTTCATGGTTGTACTGATTTTACTAACTTGAAAAGCCTAACCATAATGAGGTTAAGTATTCACTAGCATATAGCTTTTTTTTCCTATCAATTTAAAACATGTACATAACCCACATATGGCTAACCTCCAGCTAGGTGCTGTGGACCAACCAGCTATGTTCTGGACATGGGTCACTGGGTGTCGCACTGCCTTCTGCCTACCACTCCCCACTCCTCTTGACAGGTTACCAGTGCGGCACAAGAGGATTAAAGTACAAAAAAGTACTGTTCCTTACATAAGACCCTTTACTATTAACTTTAAAATTACCAAAATTAAATAATTGCTTGCAATAGCACTGTTCTGATGTGATAACAGATCAGAAGATGGATTATACAATAAACCTAGTAGCCTATGACAACTGAGTATGGGCGTGTATTACATAAGACATGATACAATTGGACATTAAAAATCGCCACCCTCTGCTCCATCCCCTTTGGCAATCATTATCCCAATAATTGCACACGTCTTAAGTAGGTAGTTCTGATTCACTGACTTTCCCTGTTCTCATCCCTCTGAAATAAAGTGAATATTAATGCTTCATAACCTTGCCATTGTAATCCTTTCAAGCATTGATCACCAAACAATGAGCCTACAGGAAAAGGCGCTGATTAGCCCCATCATCATGGCCCAATCACTACCCAGGAGTTATAGCCTATGATATGAATTTCCACAGTAACCTTGGCGCATTCCCGGCCCATTTCCAGGAAGTTCGCTCTGGTGAATATCTTTCTCCAACAATGGAAATATATACCCTGTGCGAGTGTGGAATATGTAATATGTATTGATTTTCTATCTTTGGTCGGTGAGAGCGTGGGCTGGAGACATGGGTGAGATGTTCATCACCGTTCAAAGACAATTATGGAGTGAGAACTTAAGGTTTGCAGAGGCCAATCCTTTTACCAGTCTCCCCGCCGGTGTCTCAGCGGGTATAGGCTAGAAACGCCATATCGACTTCAAGCACTCTCGTCTGGCCCCAAAATTACCTATCGATTTAGCCTTTTGACAGTTGTTAGCTGGAAACTTAATCACAGCGACCTACATTGTCATATAAAGTACAATGTTGCTCGCGCCCTGGCAGCTGGGTCCCCTTCAGTGTTGGAATTAATGATATCAAAGCATGGGAAATCAATATTGGGTACTGCAGCGGTTGAGGTTAGCAGCAGAATGCTAGGAGCGCTATGCTAATTTTAATCTTTGGCATGGGAAGCGATTACTTATGATCCATGGTGACACCTTCAGCATTATAATAATACAAAGACTGAATTAGAAGTGTAGCTCTAGGTGTATTATTGTAAATAGAAAATGCAGTAACACAGAAAGATAGGCTTTATCATCTGCCTGTCTCCATGGAGATGTTCTTTTTTAACCTGGAATGTTCCACAATAATATGGCATTCAACTTATTTATTTATTTATTTGATCGGGATAGTGCACGTTAATGACAGACATGACACAACATAACTTAGAAATACCTATATCTTTACTATGAGTGTTTTTTTCTTGCCACAGATCTGATCTTTAGTTTGGCCTGGTGGCATTACCTGCCTGACTCCATAGAGATAGATGTTTAATGCCATGCTGTGGAACATTTCAAGCAAAGTGAAAAGTACAATATTGGCACTGCAGCGGTTAAGGTTAGCGACAGAATGCTAGGAGCTCTATGCTAATGTTAATCTTTGGCACGGGAAGTGATTATTATATAAGAATCCATAGTGACACCTTCAGCATTATAATAATACAAAGATTGAAATGGCATTAGAATTAGAATTTAGCTCTGGGTGTTATAGAGAAGAGAAAATCCAGCAACACGGAAAGATATAGGCTTTCTCATCACTTTTACTGCTGATGTGACAGAAAACACAAGCAAATGGATTAACAGCCTCCCGGGTCCGCACCTGCCATGACCTTTGACCTTGAAGCTGGGGGGTAAAAGAGCAAAGAAGTAAATAAGTGGATTGTGACGAATTGCAGAAATATCTGGCAAAGTGGGAGGGGGGTATGGCATGCGAGAGGAGTGTTCTTGACGGCACATTCCGAAGGTCAAAGTCACTGCAGTTATTGCACTTTTTCTTGAATACAACAAAAAATGTGTTCATTATTAATGATACCGTCGTAACATTAGTCACTGCAGACAAAGCATATTAGATACTTTCCTCAATACGTGTGGAAAAACAGATTGTTGGAGCTCTTAGTTATCTCTTTTTGGCATGAGGACAAATATTTTGTGCAACTTATGTAATGTACTGTATTATTGTGTGAGAAATGATTCTCTATATGTTTCTGTACCCGGGACCTCTGGAACATAGGGCAAACCAAACTCGCACCCTAGTCAAAAAGGAGTGTGTAAAACAAGATAAATGGTGAAGAAAATTCCTTAGGTAAAATGTTCCTCACAAACTCTCTGCATGCAGTATTTCTATGGGCTCACACTGTTACATTGTAAGCCCATAGAAATGTACTGTGATTACCAGCCAGCAAGGCATTAGCAAAGAAAGTAAAAATACACATTTCTGCGATAAAATAACATTAGGCTATCTTCAAACAGGCCTTGGATCCTCACTGATGGGTACTTTGGAGCGTTGGCCTCTGTCTGCAGTGATTCATCACTGCTGGAGTGAGGTGCAGCTGGTGTATGCAGGCTCAGAGCACAAGAGCTCAGAGATTTCTGATATGTATTTGAATTGAAAAAGGCCTTAACAGGTCTTGGACCGATCCATGTTTGAAGATTTTCTTCTTTAAGATCCAGACCATCAAAGCACA
The DNA here is from genome assembly GCA_000787095.1 of Periophthalmodon schlosseri. Lineage (NCBI taxonomy): Eukaryota > Metazoa > Chordata > Actinopteri > Gobiiformes > Gobiidae > Periophthalmodon > Periophthalmodon schlosseri. The sequence continues at coordinate 45,497 of KN483988.1, forward strand.
TGCAGGAATGTGCCAGGCTTTTATGTGTATCAGTTCGTCTCTGTTGCAGCCTTCTCCAAATCAAACACGTGAACACGTGTGTCCACACATGTTCTGCTCTGCCAAACTTGTAACAGCATCTCAAATGTTTGACGACCAAATCTTCTCATTTGCATTTAAAATAAGACCAACTTTAAGAGTGTACATTTTACTTAAGTGCTCCAGTACTGCCGGGAGGGAACAGCACACATTAATGCTTGTAAAATAATAAATAAAATGAATTATCAGAATGAAAAGTGTTTTGATGTTCCTTTGAGCATAATCGTATCTGGAGGATTTCTCCTGGCAAAAAGAACTTGTGATCTGACCTGCTTTATCACAAACGCTCCTCTGTAGCTTTACTCCTTCATTTATTATTCATTGTCAGAGCAATTTTCCACAACCCCAAAGTGAGTTAGATAGTGTATTTTACAAGCGTTACTTGATAATCATTGTTGGTCTTTTATTTAAAACTATTCCACTTCTGTCATTGTTGATGAACACCAGTCAACTAACTTTAAATATCACAAACCTGCAGACTCAATTCTTCAAGTGTGTGGGATTGCAATTATGCCTGCCAATATCTATAAGATACTTGAACTGCATAAACAATTTCTATGAACCTGCAAGATATACTTTATCTAGCAATAGACATGTGGACAAAACTACAGTGCTCTGGGCCACAGTTGTCGCTGTATATTAAAAGGTCAATCTTGTCTGCCCTGTACTAAAGATTGATAGTGTTTTCCCCATTATATTTGACTGCACGATGCCTCTCAGCTAGTCACAATGTGCACAAATGTCTGCTCTCCCTCACCGCTGGATCACTAGCTCCTCTCTCTTCCCATTACCCCGGGCATTAGTGGCTGTTTGCTCTCAGCACCCAAGCTTGCCACTGTAATAAACTCTTAATTTTTCACCCTATCTGACAGAATATCATTATGCACAGCTATAAAGGAGAAATGGCAAATAAAAGCCTGGCATTCTTATTGTAATCTGCTGCACAAGTTTAGTAATAACAATAATTATACCACTGGGAGGCAAAGGCGGGCGGGTGTCTCATACCATAATGTTAGGGAGTTATGGAGCAGCGTGCAAGGGCTTTCAGTACTACAAGAGATCTGTGCTGTGGGCGATATAGAAAAGACAGAATATAGCCATTTTACTCATTAAATTTGCAGATTTTACAGCTTAGGCAAAATATAATAGGCCTGTGTGTACCCAAAATGATACTGCAACAAAATAAGATAAGAAGATGCTACTGCCTGCCTGGAACTGAAAGACTCACACAGTTAGCAAACAGAAATGACTAGAACCATACATCTGATGGCATAGATTACATATTGATAGGCTCGAGAGGTGATGGGTTGATAATCCGACGATCGACTCCCTTACGACGTGGGGCCTTTATGTGTTTGAATTTTCTTCTTGTCTGAACAAGTTTATCAATCGAAAACATCATTATACTATCACTGTCTGAACAAATACTACAATTAAGGTAGGATTTACTGCTGTTGTTACATTTGTACTTCATCTGCCTGTCTCAGAAGAGATGCTATTTTTGTCTTGGCGTGTTCCACAACATCGCACTGAACATATCTATGTTGCTGAAAAAAATGTATCCAGTCCTATAAGTAGGGTCGCCTCTCCACGGATCTGACTTATAATTTGGGCTGGTGGTGTTACCTGCTTGACTTCATGGAGATACACATGTTTATTGCCATACCTCCAGGCAAAGCAATAATACAGATGGAAGCAGGTGGCGGACGTTACAGAAAAGTTACATAGCGCAGCTTTAATAGTAGTTAAGGCTAATGTGCAGTTAAGGCCTCTAAATGTAATTCATAGACCCAAGTAACAATTATACTCTCCAAAATGATCATGTGTGGTAGGAGATTACCAAAGAAAATGAGAACTGGATGATAATGTCAGTCCCTTCTATCTGCTTTCACGCCATCTTTGAAAATAGCATTTCACTAAAAACTACACGATGATCTTTTGGGAGCGTCATTTGTGCATTTATTCTGCAGTGGACACAGAATGTTCCTGGCAGCTTGTAGGCCGCAGTACAGAGCGGAGTGAAAAGCTACACATATCTGTCCATCTCCAAACCCCTAGATTACAGCCCATGCAGCTGTTGTGGCAAATGGCTCCCAGCTTATAGAGGTACCTGCACAAGATGGCCGTGATAAAATAAATTACCTGCACGACGGATCGGGACTTAAGAACACTGTCTCATTTCAGTTTTGTCACCACTATCTGAAGCAATATCGGGAGAAATTCAGGAGGATTAGGAGGTTTTAAAGACACATGGAGCTAACATGAGATCTTTTTTTCAGAATGCGTGGGCGACTGCATGTTTTATTGCTAATGTATAACATCAATGTCATGTTTTAACCAAAGTCTTTGTATTGGTGACTATGTAGCATATATGCCAGGTATGTCACTACAAAAGACAGGGATTTGGGTTCAGGCTAGGGTTTTACATCTGTGGTCTGTGAGTCTTTGGATGTTTTGTTTTCCCAGTCTCTTTGTGAACGATGGCAGACCAGGTTGAGAGAGTGGCTTTAGTGTATTTATTTTATTTTTTTATGATTTTATCCCCATCTCTATACTCCGTTAATGTCACGTCGTACAGTTCTAGTCACAGGCAAACAACAACGATACTATTATCCATTGTTTTTGTTGTGGTCTAATTGGTTGACACAGCTCGTCAAACGTCAAAAGTTCAGCATAGACTCATAGACTTTGCATGTAAATTCGTTCAGTACAGTGAGTCATTTAGACACATTTACATAGCTTTAATAGAGCATGGAACTTTTATTTTAGGTCTTTATCACAACAGCATGTGATGTTGTTGAGTTTATTTTCATTTACCTTTATTTATACAGGGAGAGCCCAATGAGAGTACTCAGACTCTTTTTCATGAGTGCCCTGTTAAAATACAGAACAATACAAACAAACAAAACAAATAACTACATATATCCATTTTAAAACATTAAAAACAGGTGCAGGTGTGACTATAAAAGTTTATCAACAGATTATTAAAGTGCATTTTTGGCACCACTGTATCCAGTTTTGCATGTCCTTGAAATGTATTCCGCTTTTGGGAAACAAAATAACCAAAAGCTTTATTTCCTCATTTCAGTTCTAGTGTAGACAGTTTTTAGAAGTAGACAGTCATGAGATCTTGTATTAAAAGTTTCCGAATCAAAGTTCAGCAAGTGAGATATTCAGACAGTCTATCAAGTAGTCCCTTATAAATACATTTTATACAGTGTTGTTCTCGTCTGACAGATAGCGATGGCCAACCTACTTTTTCATAGAGTTTATAGTGATGGGTTTTAAATTCATCACCTGTTATGAAACGAAGGGCTGAGTGAAAGAGGGTATCTAAAGGTTTCAAAGTAGAGGCTGAAGTCTGCATGTATCTTATATCTCCATAATAGCGGTACAATCACTGAAATGTGCAGCAAAAAAATGACTACCTCTCATTTGGACCAATTGAGCAGGAGGGCCGAGGGCCAACAAGGCCAACAGTTTGGACACCGCTGGCCTAGGGCCTTGGTCGCAACACACATGAAATGCTCTGTTAACTTTAGCATCATGAGATTGATTCCCATTTATGACAGTTTGCTGAATGTCTCCCCACACTCTTCATCCCCATGTAATGGTGCTTGTTCTCCTTTCCATTGAAGTGAACATACAGGCAATAATTCTAAATTCCTCTAATCACTAACATACCCATGGGTACGACCACAGTGTCCAGTGGATGGATCTCGGATCAGGTTAGTGAACAAAAGCTTTTATTGTAGAGATTTTTTTTTTATTTGACTTCTCTGTTTAAGGCTTCTGTCTGAACTTGTTTCAGCTGAGACTGTTAATAGCATATGTCCCTACCAGGCATCCATAGCCGTTCATATGGTGTTGAAACTGTACAGAGTAGATTTGCCATCTGCACATGTGCTGTCATATGTCACCAAAAGTTCACCCAGCTCCTCAACATTATTTCCAAAAGAGTTTCCCTCGACACAAATGTCACAGCAACACCCAGCCAACCCCCACTGTAACTTTGTGCTTTTTTAATTCCGCCCATATTCTTATCAGCTCCCCCCCAAGGCTGTACCCGTGGCTAGAACAAATAGGGAAAGGCCAAACTGGTGGCTGGCCCTCTTCGCGTGTGATGTGGCAGGGCGGCTGCAGTGTAATCTGTACAATTCTCTCTCTCCTCGTGCACACTCAGAGCTCAGAGCAGCGGCTTTAAAGGAGAAGCCTTATCAGTGTCCTCCAGGTCCTCCACCTGCACCGCGCCTGGATCCGACCAGGCTGCGAGGGAGAGAGGGCTGGCACACAAGCAAACAAAGGAGAAATGCAGGGAAAGAATACGACAAGGTGTTGAGAGCAGAATAAAATACCAGCACAATGGGAAGAGACAAAAGCATTGATTGAGTGTACAAGGTGGTTATTAGATATACCTGAAGCCTGCTTTTCAAAAATGACAAAGCCATCAATTTATCGCAGTCATCTAGCTTGTCATATGGAAGGAGATAAGCACAGACATGATATGCAGTGTGACAGAAGACCACTCATCCAAATGGAGAATAATGTACGGGTTTCACCACAAGAGGCAGATGGCATTTAGAATTACAAGGATAGCCGTCATCTGGAGTTGGTTTAAGCAATGTGTAGTCTGAAGCGGTTATTGTTGCCCAAAACACCTGGGAAATGAACAACTCGTTATAATGTCAAGCTAATATCAAAATTTTAATGCACAACCCTGAAAAGTTGATGCCAAAGCAGGATTGCATGACTGTATCTTTATTTTGCAAGTATACAAGAGAATTCAGGTGCACTGCTTGGATAAGAATTTAAATAAAATAAAATGCAATGCCAAATCATTGACTCTTGACTCCATCTAGTGGTAGTTCGGATATGTTGATAATAAAATTGCGTAATGTCATGTAGAAACCAAAGCATATTGTGATCGGTGAACCACTGAAGGAGAAATGCAAAAGGATTGAATGATATTGTTCTAACTTAGGGACAACAGCAGAATAATTCCTCCACCTATGCTTATCAATCCAAGACACGAAGACTCAAGATACAAGCTAGTGATAGTTGTAAGATTGTTGCACCAACCTAATTAACTATATATTCGCTGGTTAGTGCAAATTGTTCCAATTACTGTAGAATGATGACCTAATTTGGAGCACTTCCTTGGAATGTGTCTTTTTGCTTACACTTAAAAGGACATATAGCCAGGGCCGTTTTTAGCTTCGTAAGGGCCCTGTGCAAGTTGATTGTTGGAGGCCAAAACTGAATACCTTCCATACACTTTTATCAGGAGTCCTTTTTTTTCTTAGGTTTATATGAGCCAAAAGCATTTTCCCGTTCTGTTGTTCTCTATGAGACATCAGAACTTTAAACCTCTTCCCAGAACGCAGATAAGAAATTCGTCTTATTCCAGAAGTTGCCGTGGGCACCAGCATCGTCGTTCGGGTTGTATTATTTTGCATGGGGCTGCCCATCTTGATAGCAAATAACTGTTTGTGTGGGTGTGTTTATTTACACACTGTGCCTATACCAGGAAACACCACTGGACATTCTGATAACACATGAGATGAGGTGAGATATGCATTTGGATAGCAACAAGGGTAAAATGACAGATTTAACTGTGCTAGACTTAAAACAGGAGAATACCCGGCGGCCGGTGGACTGAATCAGAGGTAATGTGGGTCGCTGTCAGAGCATGCTAATTTGGCCGTCTCTCCGGGGGCAGATTACCTTACACAACACGCTGCCAGGACACAAATACTGGCTCCTTCAAGTTAGACCTAAAAATACTGGGCCTTTATCATCAGGAGGAGGTCAGGCTGTTTGTCCTTAGTGCACCACAGAACAGAGACAATGCCAATGAGATGAAGGTCACCTGGCGGAATATGGTCCCTATTTCATCGGAGGCCATTTCTTTGTGATATTTCTCAATGTTTTAGTAGGAGCTATGGCAACATTAAAATGACAAGCGTTCAAAATGGAGAGCAGAGTGGGGAGACATTTTAGAAAGACGTACCGTTGCTTTAAAGTGATAGTATGGAACTTTCTGGAGGTGGAAAGTCAACTGAATGATTCCATGGAAGTAGACAGTTAAAACGATACTTTGTTTTATACTGTGGATTATTATAGCCAAAGTAATTCCATGGAAACAAGCAGGAGGAGGCTCTCGTCCAGGCCGAACAAGTCAGGTTTGTGGAGATGCAAGCCTGCTCACAGTAAGGACGCATTTATTTTAGTCTATTTGTGGGCAAAAAAGTTACATACCATGTCTTTAAATTCAATTATTGCTCTGCAGGGTTAAACCCCCAACCCTAACTTAATTTTACATCAGATAAGGCTACCACTTTATAATAAATACACCTTAAATAGCGTCAATAAAGACTGATGTCCTTTTGAACAAATAGTTTATCAAAAATGATTCAGGCTTAGTAACTACTTATCTAAAGGGTTATGGATTATGGTATTATAGTTAAGTAGTCACTAAGCCTGAATCAATCAATCTTGATAAACTGTTTGTTCATTATGAATTTCTTCATGGTTTATTAAGGCTAATGTGTATTTGAGTATAAGGTAAGTTGCTAGTGATGTTTTTCTTGCTTTATTTATTTTCAATAGTAAGCCCGTCACCTTCCAACCAAAAGTTCTGCGTCTTGGGTTGGTTGGTTTGACTCCTGTTGCTGGATCTTTGTGCAAGGCACTTCACTCACCTTAATAATAATAATAATAATAATAATAAGCATAATCATAAGCATAATCATAGTCATAATAATCATAAGCATAACCACAACAATCATAATAATCATAATAAGCATAATCATAATAATCATAATAATCATAATAATCATAATAATCATAATAATGCATCAGTCTTATATCACGCTTTTCCAGACACTCAAAGACGCTTTACAATTTCGTGTATTACTGGTGGTAAGCTGCTATTAAAGCCACAGCTGCCCTGGGGTAGACTGATGGAAGACTGCCAATACGCAATGGGCACCTCCAACCACCACCAACACTCATGCACATACCACTTTCATACTAGGGTGAACTGTCTTGCCTAAGGACACAACAACAGTTTTTGCCACTGCTGTCCCAATGTAGCACCTGCATTCCCAGCGCTCTCCCATCCAAGCACTACCCAGGCCCAGCCCTACATGTCTTCTGAGATCTGACGAGATGAGGCTTTGACAAGGAGGTTTGTCCATAGTGTGTGAGTGACTGGTAAGGTCAGCGTCAGAGTGGTATATGTTTTGATAGACAACATAGTGAGGTTCTGTTGACATGTTTTGACTGTTGATTGCCTATTAGTATTATTCTAAGCGTTGGTACTGATGATGCCTTGAATTTGCATGATGTACATGTGCATAAATTGAAAGCCAGGGTTAAACAGTTCAACCTTGTTTTGCTTCACTGAAAAATAGCGCCCAGATGCTGCTTGTGTTTATGTTTTCATTTCAGTTTAAAAGCTTTTTTATTACTTTGGGAACCTCTTTGAAATGCCATACAGTACTTTTGGGTTGCTCTCATGCATATGGTTAATTCATAGAGATTGGAGCTATAGAACCCAAAATACACACACTTTTGTCAACTGCGCTACCGTCGCATCTAAACATTGGTGGGTTGTGCTTAGTTAAACTTACTACAAGTGACAAAAGCTTTATGTTTACAATATGAAATGATTTAAACATTTGCACTCCTCCTTCAGATATGATTTAGTTTTTTGTGTCAATCCTTTGAAAAGACCCTGTTTTGATCATGATTTATTGTCCTTCCATTATATTAACTTAACTGATATTACGTCCTGACAGTTACTCTTACAATTACTCTAACTCTTACTTACTTACTTAGTAGTTTCACCAGTTTACTTGAATAATTTCTCGGAGAAATATTACTTTGAAGCAACGTTATAAATGGTAAAATTTTTTGGCTGCTCTACCAATTCTGCATCTAGAGAGAAACAAATAGAAACTAAGGTGACATTGACAACTCTTGGCACCCATTCATAATTTTGAGCTTTTCTGATGTAGTTGCAGGAGACACTTAGGGGCAGCCAGAGGAACCAATGAGAGACACGTCCCAGACAATGGGCGGAAAGTGTTTATTCAGAGTGCTCTGGGTCACACTGCTGAGGACAAACCGCAGCCATCCATTTGAGAGAGATGACAGCCAAAAGTTTGGTCTCAAAAATGCATGTACAAAAGAGTTGTGATTCATAGTCTGCCTCTACTTTTTAACCCTGATCTTAGTGAGAAAGACTCCAGGACAATACCTCAACTCATTGTTTGTCAGACTGTGATACAGCTCCTCCAGGTGGTATGCGGAACCCTTTGCAGTTTGAATATTTGCTAAATTTAGAGTCAAATCAATTAAATACACATTTTGCCATCTTTCGGGTTAGTCCCTATTTAGATATAGTATAGAACAGAAATAGCCCAGTGATATTTTAGACCCGGTTTAGACCTAGTATATAGACCTGGTTTAGATCTTGGGGTACTCAGCAGGCCAAATATTTTCTTAAGTTGAACATGATGTGAAAAGTTTGAGAACCACTGCCTTAGTTTACTGCATTGTGACGGTTAAGAAAACTGTGGGGCAACACCTGTCTGATAAAGAGAGTGTTTGATTCCAGCTTTGACCAGTGCACCCAGGGCGACAGCAGCTAGTTTGTCCACCGATCCAAAGGTTGGCGGTTTGAATCCAGCTCTCGTCATAAACGTCATTGGTAGAGTGGTCAGATCCACTGACCCACAACCTGGCGATGCGATTTCAGCTCCCAAAGATGAATGCTGTTGTTGTGTCCTTGGGCAAGACACACGCCCTCAGTGTCTGCGTACACTGGTGTATGAATATGTGTGTGAATGGCTGAGTGGTTCCTTGATGTAAAGCGCTTTGAGTGCTTTGAAGGTGAAAAAGCGCTATATAAAAATATGACCATTGACCACGCTGCAGTAATGTCCCTGAGCAAAACACTTAGCCCACCATGTCCACGGATGAATGTAGTGTGTGAGTGAAGATTCCTTTTAGCTGCTGTGGAGAATGAATGAATAATGCATTATCAAGTGGGTTACATTTTATATTAACTACACATTAACTACTTTGCTGTTAATGATTTCATATGAGTATGTATTTGTGGCATTCTTTGCATACATGTAAACAATTTGTCTTTCAATTTAAGTTTTCATTCAGTTAAGCCTTTCATCCTTAAGCCCGAAGATTGGCAGCATCCTGTTGTTTTGTCCTTGGGCAAGGCACCAATTTTAACCTCCAGTGTCTCTGTGTCTATGTGTTTGAGCATAACTGGGTGAATGGTCCCATGTACAGTGGTTTGAGGTACAAAATGTGTAAGCAGTAAAAAGGTGTGTTAAAATGTTTATTATTTTTATTGAAATTGGAAAATGTGTCTCGGATAAAATGGCCCTGACCTGTGGAGTGCCCCAGGGGTCAACACTGGGACCCCTTCTGTTCAATCTCTACATGCTGCCGTTAGGCCAGTTAATACGCAGCAATAATAACCTGACAGTAGGTGAATATGGACCAGTGGATTCACTCTGCCACTGCATCCAACAGATCAGTGTGTGGATGCAAAACAACTTTCTCCAGCTAAACTCACACAAGACTGAAGTCATAGTCTTTGGCCCACAGAAACAAAGAGAATGTGTCAGCAGTTACCTCCAGTCTCTCTTTAAAACTTTGAATCAGGCTAGAAATGTAGGGGAAATAATGGACTCAGACTTGAACTTTAACAGCCACATCAAATCAATAACAGCTGCAGCTTTTTACCATAAAAAAAAAAAAAAAAAGCAGCAAAAATTAAAGGTATACTGTCATAACCAGTCTTGGAGAGACTTATCCAAGCATCAATAAAAAAATAAAAAGTGTCATCAATAAATCAATAAAAAATAAAAAGTTTATTTTTGCTGTTTTTCATTAACTGTATAAAACTTTCAATGTCAACATGAAAATAGGTGCATTTATACAGAATAAGCCAAATGTAAATGATTATGAATATACTTAGAGGAAACACCTCCATCATTTTCCATGTGGATCCATCAAATCTTTAAACAAGCACATTGCTGTTTAAACTATTACCAGGTAATGAAATGATCCTGCCGAGCCACCGTACACAAATATAAATCTACCTATTGGAGACAAACCATCGGAATCATGCAGACAGATCCCCTTGAAATGACGAGTGGGCGTCGTGGCTCGTCAGAACAGCGGGCCAGGTGAGCCAAATCATTAGATGGGACAGATTTATAGCTTCATGAAACTTGTTATTACCCTGGGAGCGCTCCAGTGGTGTTTAGCCTGATGTCTTTATGAGCAGGCTGCGACTCACCTTGCCCTGACAGACACTGGGCTGATTAGAATACAGTGCTAAGAGTGCTGCTTTTGGGAATGGAGATGTATATGCTGTTTTAAACCGTTGCACGTTTTGAGGGCAGAGGTGAGAGAAATAATTAGAATTTTAAAAGCCTCATAATAGGGATATAATCTTGAAATTATCCATCAAAATTTAAGTTGGCAACAAACTGTAGGAATAAAAAGCTCATTTCATTGTACTCTCCATCACCAAATGCCAAAGAAGCATTGGATTACATAAAACACTGCTGTCAAATCACCTCAGACTTTTCTGAAGATAGACCTTATTGCAGTTTGAAATATTTCTACCTCCATTTTGGCCTTCCCTAATTCACTAATTCACTTTTGGATGATAAATTGCAATAACAATTATTGGTATATTGATACTGACTGAGGTATTGAAAAGTTTAGATTCTCGAGGGAAAAAATATTGATATACTTAAAGCTTAAAATGTCTAAAAACCAAAGGTCTTTTCTAAAGTTTTTAGATTTTTTTTTTTTTTAATTTTAGTAAATTTTGGAAATATGTTGTTTATATTTTAGTTTATCTGCATATATATTTAACAGCTCACTGAAATTATGTAGTAAAGAAATTTTGGAGCACTTTAATATAAAACTAATTGGCATCGATATTGCAGTCATCGGTAGAGTGGTCAGATCCACTGACCCACAGGTTGGTAGCGCGATTCCAGTTCCCAAAGATGAATGCCGTTGTTGTGTCCTTGGGCAAGACACATGCCCTCAGTGTCTGCGTACACTGGTGTATGAATGTGTGTGTAAATGGGTAAGTGGTTCCTTGATGTAAAGCGCTTTGAGTGCCTTGAAGGTAGAAAAGCGCTATATAAAAATGTGAATTGACCACACTGCAGTAGTGTCCCTGACACTTGTCCCACCATGTCCATGTATGAATGTAGTGAGTGAAGATCCTCTTTGTCAGTCAGTCCCTTTAGCAGTGCTGTGGAGAATGAATGAATAATGCAGTGTCAAGTGGGTTACATTTCATAGTAACTACACATTAACTGCTTAGCTGCTAATGATTTCATTTTTTTTGTTTATATATTTAACAGTTTGTTGAAATTATGTAGTTAAGGAATTTTGGAGCATTTTAATACAGAACTCACTGGCATCGATACTGCAATACTTACCATAGTTTTACTTGGTACGGGATCGAAACAAAAATCACTTGTAACGGCCATCATTAATGATCATGATGTGAGACAGTGAGTATTTATACTTGTTGCATAACTTTTCTACAAACCTTATATAGTTGTATAGCTCTTGCTTTGATTAACCTGTTAACGAATGGGATCAGACTAGAGGGGCAGCTGAACTAAATTTTGGCAGTGCAATCTTTACGATGTACTGAGGCACAGGTGTAGAAAGCTGATGACCACTAAAGTGAGTAGTGAAATATCTTTCTAAAGAGGCACAATGGAAATACTACTCTTCATGTTGGCTACATCTACGACTTCTTGGTGAATTCAGTCGGCATCTTCAAAGCCACCATTGCTTGACGTGTGAGTTCCACGACAGTGCAAATAGGACCTTGTTATCTGGCATGTGTGACCTGAAAATTGGAATTCCTCTGAGTGTTGTGTGCTTAATTGAAATGTTTCACAAGTGCATTCACACACAGGCACAATTAGCACATATGTTCAAATAAAAACAGCTAATGAAGTAATTACTGCCAAATGGCAACTGCACTAACACTATTAGAGTAAAGTGTCAGCACCATGGCGTTAGCACTCTGTCAAACTAATGCGATTTAGATGTTATGTTAGCTGGATAGCATGCAAGTTGTGTACTGAGAAGCATTATTGTTACAGTCTTATTGTAAATGTTTGTTGCTCAAGAAGTTTCTCTCTCTCTTTCTCTCGCTTTTAAGAATATTGTTTATTAAAATGCACAATGACAGTGTTTGCTATAGATGTGAATTGTATATATGTATATATCCATTCTTACTGAAGTAGTATTATTAATAATGTCTTACAGTTACACAGCATTTCACAAGCTTGCATGTTTCTCACTGAGTATGGGTGTGTTTCATCCTGGCACTTCGGTTTCCCCTCCATCAACCCCAAAACATGCAGAATAGGTAAATTACTCCAGCTAAGGTTATCCTGACCAAGTCTTGCTCAAGGTCTGGAGATGGGTCCCAGGGAGCAGCACTATGGCGCCCACTGCTCCTGACAGGTTGCCCCAACAGCATTGAAAGATGGGCCAAATGCAGAGGACAAATTTCCCACAAAACAAAGCCTCTCAAAGTGCTACATGTAGTCATTTTGCATTCACTCCGTACTCTGCTACTACTTCTGTAGCCACTTCTGCTCTGGGAAGTCTGGCGGAAGTAAGACATGTCAATCTATGCCATCAGCTGCTCTGACCACCAATCACTCCCTTATATGCCACATTTATATGTAGGTAAGATGGGTGAAATGTCGTTCCCATGGATACAATGACAACGACTCATTTTTGCTGCTGAGATGGAACCAAGGGGCTGTAGCATGAGGCTTAAATCACAGAATGGTCAGGCCCTACATTCTACTACCGTACATTCTTAGATTTAAATCTTTGTAGTGATTTGAAACCATGGACATGCAGAATCAACAGTTACAAAATGTATAGAATATTAGATATTTCCTCATTACAAACTTTCGACATTTGCAGTTTAGCCATAGGCCTCGTCTTTTAATCAGAGGCAGACATCAGCACAGATATCTGACACTGATGTTACTCACTTCATTGAGGATCTGAACGACCAGTTAATCTCTGAGCCCAGCCCGAGCCCGTGGGTTTTCTTCTACTCACCGCGGCTCAAGCGGACGGATCGGTGGGGCTTAATTTAACACTGCAAACAATGGAGAAACCGCCACAAATAACGGCAGCCTTCACCAGCTTATCAGCCTGAGCGCGGATTACAAGGGAAATGAATCATTAACACTATTGCCTCTTGAATGCAGCTAAAGCATGATTGGCAGGTGGGAAAGCTGGGTGGTTAGAAAGGAGAGGAGGGGGCAGGAAGAATAGGGCAGGGCTGTGGTCGGATATACCGTGAAGAATTGTCATTATTGGATAAGAGCAGCAGGAGGCCAAACCGACTGAACACTACAATTAACTTTGGTGTAAAATGCAGACAACCTTTTTGAAGTAGGATTTAGGCCTGTAACCATACTTACTATATCAACTTATTGTTCAATATATGAAAGCTAGAACAATATATTTTTGGGGTCAATATTTATCTTGTGTACATTTTCTTTGCACTACTGGGAAATTTTTGGTGGTTTTTTTTGGCTATAGATTTAAGCTGTAAAAGTTTGAATTAATAACTCATTACAGATCCAAAATAAGTACTAAAGTGTTTCATTCTGCTTTTTATTTCTTGATTTTTTTAACAATATTGTTGCCGGTTCAAATCCGGCTCTCGACATAAACATCATTGGTTGAGCAGTCAGATCCACTGACCCACTGGTCGGCGGTGCGATTCCAACTCCCACAGATGAATGCTGTTGTTGTGTCCTTGGGCAAGACACTTAACCCACCTCACCCCCAGTGTCTGCGTACACTGGTGTATGAATGTGTGTGAATGCAATATATCACACTTCACAATTTGTTATCGTGACAGACCTAGTAGTACTCTATATTTCAAATTCGTAGGCCATGTCGTTTTAGTTGCATTTATTTATTTTGCACATGATTTATATACATTGAACCACTAGTTTGATTCATATATGCTCAGACTGAAATTTTAGCTTTTTGTCACCAAGCTAAAGCTTATTTTCCCATTCCATATACTCAGTTATGATAAGCTCCATCGTAGCCACAGCTGCCCTGACGTAAACTGATATAAGGATGGCTGCCAATAACTTTCTATAAACATATTATTTATAAATATTTCTATAAACTAAGCACATTCTAGGGCACAATGGCAGGATGCAATCGTCAGAGCTGTGATCGTCAGTCCCCTTTTTCTTTTAATCCAATCACTACCGATTAGAATGAACAAGAGGGAGCAGGAATCACACCACCAACCCTCCAGTTACAGGGATGCCCTCACTATCACCTATGCCACTGAGGCTCCATAAACAGTGCTATCTTACCACCTCAAGTGTGTCAGCATCAGTAGGAGACAGGATAGGCCAAACTTTATAATAACGTAATGCTTTTGCGATATAGAAGAGAATTGTGTTGAACAGCGAAAGCGCAGTTGCACGTTGATCTTGTTGAACACGCTCCACGGCCCACAAACCAGTTCATCCCGACAGCAGGTGTTGCAACGTGGCGCATTCTTCTACTGTTTCTGGTTTGCTTTGGACTTTTTGTATTAACACGAGAGCTCCGTTATGTCGGTACCAAAGAGTGCACTGCCGAACCACGCTCTTCTGTTCCGCGATGTGATACCAGGTATATTTTTTAATGGCTTTATGGAAAATAGTGGGGATGGCGCGCTGGTGAAGGGGATTCTGGGTCATGAAGGGATTTGTTAAGTTATTACGGTGTCTGGAGCAAGGCCCTTATCGGCACCTGCCAAGTCTGTGGCCGACCCAGTAGGATTGCGCTGACCCTGGTGGAAGTAATGGATATTGGAAAATCTCCCCAGCTGTGAGGGAGGGGTGGAGAGAGAGAGAGAAAGAGAGAATGGGAGAGGGGTGGAGAGAGGGCGGGCGGGTGACGGAGAAAGGGAGCGAGAAAGGAGAAAAAGATACAAGCTCAAGGACACAAAGCTACACTAAGCAGTCGAAGTGAGAAGAGATCCGCCAGCCGCTAAAGGACACCAAATAAAGATAGGCAGAGAAAGTTTATCTGATGGGCGATGTAAAGTGAGAGCTCCAGAAAACTTTGAAAGGCCAATTGCAGTTCATGGTGTATACTTTAGTCTCAAAAGACTTAACTTTGCACGAAAAGACAGGTGGATGATTCTTACTGACTTTGACAGGTTCAGTACAGTTTAAGAAGCTGAAGTTTCTTAGTCATTTTTGGTCAATATGGAAAACAAATCATGAATAATCTCCAATTGGCAATTTTTTAGTGATATCTCTGTCTCCCCCATTTCATGTCTGAACGTCAAAAGCCTATAACAACATAAAAGATGCCGCAATATTATATTGACAAATAGTACAGTATAAAGTATGCCTTACCTTCTGTGTCTAAGAACATGGAAACTTAAAAGTATTGTCTTATAACTTTTGTAGTTCAACTCAAAATCTCTCAGACTTCCCTTTTCTAGATTTTAAATCATTCTACAAAGACTATTGTTATGTTACTTCTGTATACTCCCATCAAACTCACCTACACTTCCTTCATTTGTATATATTGCATCCAAAATCAAATTGATGATGTCTCCCATTAAACACACTGATGTTTTAAAGTTGTTAAAAGTAAACTTTAAGCTCTTAACTAGACTCCTGTAGCATATGGCTGTAGCAGTCTAGTCAAATTATTTTCATTACCAAACTGCTGGCATTTTTATTCTACCCAGTAGACAAGGCAGGCACATGCTCGATTGGAGGCCCACTGTGATGTTTTGCCTGGTGCCCTGAGACACCCTTGCAATGCCACTGGTTTTAAGTAGCTACATGGAAAATGCATTTGTGACGCAAATCTATCCAACACTATGTACAGTTGAAACCCGAAGTTTACATACACTATATAAAAAGACACATACGCTTTTTTCTCACTGTCTGATATGAAATCAGACTGAACTTTTCCTGTTTTTAGGTTAATATGGATTACCAAAATTATTTCTATTTGCTAAATGCCAGATTAATGAGAAAATGATTTTTTTAGACAATGTTTCATTACTTTCTTCAAAGTTTACATACATTTCATTATTATTTGGTACCACTGCCTTTAAACTCCATGACTTGGGTCAAACGTTTTGGACATCCTTCCACAAGCTTCTCACCCATCCCTCCTGCAGCAAAACAACCCCACAACATGCTGCCACCCCCATGTTGTTTCACAGTTGGGATGGTGTTCTCAGGCTTGCAAGCTTCCCCCTTTTTTCTTCAAACGTATCATTATGGCCAGTTCAATTTTAGTTTTGTCAGACCACAGGACATGTCTTCTGAAATTAAAATTTGTCCCTGTGTGCATTTGCAAACTGTAATCTGGCTTTTTTCTGTTTCTTTTGGAGTAATGGCTTCATCCTGGCAGAGCTCATGTCAGTACAGTACTCGTTTCACTGTGGGTAATGACTCTTACCAGCTTCAGCAGCATCTTCACAAGGTCTTTTGATTTGGTTCTTGGGTTGATATGCACATTTTGGACCAAAGCACGTTCATCTCTGGGACACAGAACCCGTCTCCTTCCTGAGCATTATGATGGCTGGACATTCCCATGGTCTTTATACTTGTGTATAATTGTTTGAACAGATGAACGTGGCACCTTCAGGCATCTGGAAATTGTACCCAAGGATGGACCAGACTTTTGCAAGTCCACAATTCTCTTCCTGATATCTTGGCTGATTTCTTTTGACTTTGCCATGATGTTACACAAAGAAGCAGTGTGCTTCAGGTGTGTCTTCAAATACATCTCGGGTGTGTCTCTAATTAAAAGACGCTTCCAAAGACATGACATCATCATCTGGGTTTCCCCAAATTGTTTAAATGCATAGTGATCATACCATTTGTAAACTTATGACTTTGAATAAAGTAATGGAAAATTTGTCTAAAAAAAATCCTCATTATTCTGGCATTTAGCAAAAAGAAATAATTTTGATAATCTTAATTGACCTAAAAGGGAAAAAGTTTAGTCTGATTTCTTGTCAGACAGTGAGGAAAAAACAAAAAAAAACAAAAAACGTCTGTGTCTTTTTATATAATGTATGTAAACTTCTGATTTCAACTGCATATTAGCTACATGACCTGTTCCAGTAGAGTTATGCATTGGTAGGACAAAAAGGCTAACACTGAGGCTAGCTAACATTCCAACAAATGCTTTATTACCACAAGTTCCTCTCTCAAGGTCAACACAAACAATTTTACTGATTTATTCTCAACACTTATGATATAATGTATTCCAAAGCAATACAACCGTAACATGTCTTTTCATTAAGTTAACAGGGCCAAACATATCAAAGCCTGAAGCATAAGATGTTTCGCAGCTTGTCACATCTGTTCCTCAGTAAAAACGTGCTGGCTTTTGTCTTTATGCTAATCTTACAGACAGACACAAAATACTTTCCAGAGGATGAGGTGCCAGGAAGGAGGCAGGATCAAGTGACTCCTCGCCGAGATGCAAAAATAGAACAAGGACAAACAGATCTTTTGGAGTTGTGCAGGCTTTAAAAGTTGCTCAGTCATTTTCCATCATGAGCCTGATGCTGGTGATGTTTATGGATAAGGGAAACCATTGAAAGTCAAAAGTAATAGGGATTAAAACAGCTAAGATAATGAGATTGCTAATGACCAACAGCGTGCAGCAAGCACAAACCGATGACAATGTGTGTGTTGATTAGCAATTGCTACTTTGATGACATAGGCCTACCTTTTCTCCCAGAAAAAAAAAATCTGAATGTTGGACCTCAGTTAGAAGGCCTGTACGTGTATTTTTCCATGTATTTGAGTAAGATATGTCTTGTCCTAGTATATATTATACATAAGCAGCTTTTGATGTCAAAGTAATTCAGTTGTGTACTGTCTACATAATAATAAAACAATATTTTGTCCGAGAATCAGGACATGCACGGTTAGCATGCTAGTTTCAAGGACAGGAGTTGAGAATTAGCACTATCGTTATGGCAAAACTCTGCACAACTGTAGACAGTTGTGAAACATGCTTATAAACTCATTGTGGTGAATAATTAGGATGCTCAGAATGCATAAAGGAAGTAAGGACACTGAACTATTTTTTTGTTTTACTTTTTAAGAGTAAAAATGAATTTAACTTACAGAAATTGTTAGGGTACCTAACCAATATATTTTACAAATAAATAATATATTGAGCCTACCTCATCAAGCCGTGTAAAACAAATAAAAACCAGTATAAACAATGTGTGTAAGGGGGTATGGGTTATTACTGGTGTTAAACTGTCCATTAAAGGGACACTATGTAACTTTCTAACTGGGGGTCTGCCATTGTGATGCTACTGCTTAGCCTGGAATGTTCCACCCTACAACATGAAACTTATTTATGTTGCATATAATGTGTTTTATTGCTCAAAGATACCTTGAATAACATGTCTTCTTACTGTGAACAGGCATACCTCTCCACAGATCTGACCCGTAACTTGGCCTGGTGGCTTCACCTGATTGTCTCAATGAAGACAGAATTTTAATGCCAACCTGTGGCACATTCTAGGCAGTGCAACAATATCTCCATGGAGACAAGCAGAAAGCAGACACTCCACCAGGAAAGTGACATAGTGCACCTTTAACGCAAACAAGAAAAGGTGGTAATTACAACAAAGTACACGATCATGTTTGAATGGAGGCACTACGGCCCAATCCCAGTCTTCCCCTACCCCTTCAAAATGATGGCTATGGGGAAGGGCTGAAAACACAGCACTAGGGAATGGGGCAGCCCTTGTTTTGTTTCTGCTTATTTATTTATTTATTTATTTATTTTATGTATAACAAGCCCAGAGCTGTGTGATGTCATTTATGAATATGTCTAATTAATTAGGCTTGTATAAGCATTATAATATAATTATAGAGCCTAATATTATAGGCTACCTTAGGCTATATTATATAGGCCTTTACATTATAGAGACCATATTTCGGTTAAATTATGTTTTCATAATAATTCTGCCTGTTATATATTATAATCCAGTAATTTTGCAAGCTCAGTGACACACACACTAATGATTAGGCTACTGTATTGATTAGTCACGATGCTCCAGGCTTCTTTTATTTAGTTAAATGAGTTAAATGACAAGACAAGACAGCGCAGTGAACTGTTATATCATTGCATATTTCCATCTCTGCTTTATCGCTACGTATCTCTGCTCCTGTGTGTGTGCGTCTGTGTTGGACCACGGTCTCTCACACCGCTACTGAACAATACGACCCCGAAGCAGGGAAAGCGAGGCTGTCCCCTGTGAAGCCCCCTCGCTCAGACCGCTGCTCTCCCTGTTCTTTCCCCACTCTCTGTGCCTCAACGGGAGAGAGGCGGGAGACCCCCCTCAGTCCTCTCCCTCGCACCGGGGCTCGTGCCGTGATGCTTTGACCTCTGAGAATCGGCTCACGAGTCACGACAGCGGTGATATCTGTAAATCTGAAATAAAATACAACTGGTAAATGTCCTGGGTGCTCTGGTAAAGTCTGTAAACTCCACAGAGGCAGAGGAGGAGGACTGGGGCATGCGCTGTGGCAAATGCAGCTGGATACGTGACGATGCGAAACATACAACTGTTCCACTTTGAGTAGATTACAGTGGTGCAAAATGAACAAAAACACAATCTTACGACTTTATAAATGTGATTAAAGTGCTTATTAGTTACGTTTGAGACAGGGTATACAGTTCACTTTACCCCTACAACCCACTGCTAAAGACAATTGAGATACCCCCTTCCTCTCTAGTGAGCATGCAAAATGAAGGGGAAGGGCTAAGGCAAAGGGCTAAGGGGTAGAACTGGAATTGGGCCTAACTTGGAGCACTTTAGCTTCATTGCAAACAGGGGTTCTTTAAGGTAACTGATCCCACAGTCCACTTTTCTTCTACTGTGTAAGATAAGCACAGATACTGAGTGCTGTTGCTTTGGAGACTGGAAACCTTGAGGATTATTTTCTTTCTTCTCTTCGCTCCTTGTGTAAGACAAGAAAAAGAGAAATTAGCCAGCGGTAAATAGATGAATTTGATAAGGCCCTCTAAACACGCGCCTTATCTCTGTCTCATTTTGAAAGCGCTGCGGCAGAAATGGGCCACGCTGTCACTCAAGATTTTAATTAAAACCTGCCGAGAAAAGTGTGTGTGTTTTAAGTGTGTTCAGACTGTTCCCAGGAGAGACCCGTTTGAAAACATTCACTCACACTTAATGTTTATCACCTCCACATGACCTTACCACTGTCTAGAGGTTTCATTTAGCATGCTGCTGACAGTTAGTAAGTGGGACTTTGTATATGCTACTTTTTACATTGCAAATCTGTAATGAATTGTCAAACCTTAAAAATATCCAAGTCGGTAACACTTTATAACAAGGCATATCTACTAGACATTTATAAATTATTATTAATCATTTGCTAAACATGGACTAAAAATTAGCTACTCACTATCAAATGTTAGCAGGTCTGGTGTAGCCAATCAGAGGCTATGCTTCCCCTGCTGCCCTGTAAAAAACAAATTTGCCTCCGGTCACCAGGAAAAGTGGTTTATGTCAACTTTTGGTGTTTTGAATATCAAGCTGATTATCCAGAATGAGTTTCACACTTTGGGTTGCCAGATATGACTAAAACCAGAAATAAACCTGAAAGGGGCCTCTCTGATCTGAGTTTGGATCTGGATTTTGATCTGGTTCAGTCTTGTTTTGAACCTGCTTACTAAATTTTGACAGCTATCATTGAGTCAGTTTGGTTGCCCTGTTTTACTTTTCCAATACGTTTTCTCTTCTATACTTAATATAGTTATCGTATTTTCTGGAAGTCGCACTTTTTTTCTTAGTTTGACCAGGGGTGCGACTTATACTCAGATGCAATTTATATGTGAAATATATGTTTTTTTCTTCACTATTATGCATTTTTTGGCTGGTGCGACTTATACTCCAGTGCGACTTATACTCCGGAAAATACGGTACTTATTGTACTTACTATACTATTTCCCAGAACCTCTCACGTCATAGCATCCAAACACTTTCCACAGGAGACAAGCTAAACATTTACTAACACTCCACGTCCATCACCTCTGGATGACCTCAGCTTTGTCGCGCGCCTATTCCCTTCAGCTTGTGTTTGACAGCCGGCGAATGGGAAACCGCATTTGTAAGTAAGCCAAGGGAGAGCGCAGGTGACTCGCCCTCATGTCTATTAATCAGCTCACATCACCGCGGCGATAAGGACACTTGTCGTCACACAGGTGGAAGAAATGTCCGCCATCTTGTCCGAGCGCGGAGATGCTAGTATTAGACAGGGGCCCGGGAACAGAAAAGCAGTGTCAGAAGCCTGATAAGAGAGTGAGTGAGTGGAGAGCGAGCGCAGGAACAATTGGAACAGAGACTGATAACATGGAGAGGGGCTAAATGTGATTATGGCTAGTCATCAGTTGTTACCCAGAATTCTTAGCAACGCCAATTGATGTCAGCGGCGGGTGGTTGATCAGAGGGATGACGGGAAACAAAAGGGCAGGCTTCATCAGGTTTAATGAGATGGTCAGACTACAGAGAGACACTGGTTCATTCAGAGGGACGTGTGGTGGATGAGGGTGAGGTTGGAGGTCAGCCAGTGGCCTACCAAGCAAGGTTTGGGCAGTAATTAGAGCTTTTGTTGATGCAAAACAGATGATTAGATATTTTAAAATGAGTATTTACAAATAAAAAAATGGAGGACAGGAGTGGTAGTTGTGTTTATACTGTGTTTGACCATGGAAAAAACACACTGTGCAGTTCCCATTACAGTGAATGATTACGACTGAAATGGTTCTTTGTGGAAATGTCTTATAGAAAAGAAGCAGTCATATTTCACAAAAAAAAGAAAAAAAAATGATTTGGAAAAAAATGTATACAAAATTATCATACAATAATCATAATTTGGTAATACTATGACAACACTTACTTGCCTTAATAATGTATGAAGAAAGACTTATTTTATAATGATATTGGTAAGTTATTCAAGCTTAGAGTATTTACTTAATTAATATCCTAACCCTACCCCGGAAGAGATCACTAAATTACTCAAACATGTATGAATGACATAAAACCTCTTCAGCTATGATTTTGCTGAGGGAACAAAGTTATAGTAGAAAGCTCAAAAAACCTATTTTGCTTTAAAGCTAATTAAGATGTAGTTATTATAAAGGGGTAGCCATAATTATTTTCTCTATCAGAATTTTAAAGGTGCTGAACCTGATTTTTACTGTTTTAAAATGTGAAAAACAGAACAGAACTATCACACTAACCATGCAGGCAGTATGTCTGATGTCAATGCAGGCAAGACAGAGTTTGCTAAAATACATGGAATAAAAATTGCGTGCGCAGGCCCTTTAAGTTTTAGTGTCTGCATGTTTTCCAACTACAACCAAAACTTTGGCAATTATGAAATCCATCAGTGTATTAAACAAAACTTGTAAACAAAGCGTCAAAACAATGTCAGTTTGTTCACTTTACCTTACACAGCTTCATTCATTCAAACGGTGTTCTCTAAAGTCACTTCTCCTGCTGGATTTCCTTTCAGATGCAGCCCCACAAACTCAGAACAAACATCTGCTCTTGTTTTGGTGAAAACACATAATACCGCTTGAGACTTCACTGCCAGTTTACAGCTCAGGTTTGAAGTTAAACATTCAAAGTGACGTTACATTAAAAGCTACAACATTGTGGGCCACTGCTTACTGCTGATTAAACTCTGATGGGGCTGTATTGTCAACAACCACAATGTTAAATGTCATGACAAAATTATACAGGTAAGGTCATTTCAATATACAGTCAGTAAGAACCCTCCTCTATAAAAGTGACTGACAATTATTTAAAAGCAGACACTGATCAGATATGTAAAAAAAAGAAGACTTATAGACCCTTCCAGAACAGATGTGTTTTGAATTATTGTGCCCATAACCTGGTACCGATCCATGCCATTAAATTTTATGAGACAGTAAAATAAAAAGAAACATGAATTTTGAAGTTTTTAGATATAACCAACTTGTTTATGAATTCATTACATTTGGCAAGGAATATTAAGAGTCAATATCTAACTTCCAGCTCCATTTTCCAGTTATTTAAGGAAGATTTGTGGTGCTTGATAAAATAAAACTAAAATTGAATTGTCAAACTGTTATATTTTTGGCGCATTATTGTCCAACATTGGATTAAAAATTTTAATTATGTAGTTCTTAGCATTTATGCTTATTTCAGAGCAAATCACTTTGTTAATAAACTAAGCTAAACACAAACGTGCAGTAATGTTTTCAGAGACTCTGGTGTTACTCTCATGCGGTTAAGAGATTGTCATCCACTAAAACAGCCCTGGTTTTTTGATAGTTTGTGATGTTTGGTGGCTAACGCTAACTCACAAAATGTTCAATTGGTTCAACTCTCTAGTTATATCAAGACCACTCTACCACCTGAGTCACTGTCATTGTTTCCATTGGTCCACTTTGGAGCGGATCGATACGGTCCTCAAGTGTCTCCATTGTCTAAAGTGAAGCGCACTGTCCCGTCTGGGGGTCTGGGGCCGGTACAGTACGGCTGATTGGACAAACGAGAATGGAGACTCGGGCGGAGACAAGAGGTCACAAAGCACATATAAACAGAAAACGATCATTTCTCACCAAATGCTGACTCTTGTGATAAACCACCACATTTTTAGTGATGTGACTTGTATGTTGAGCCGATATCCTAGCACGTTAGCAACAGCTGTTTCCCGTTTATCGATGCAGGCCAGGAGTGTATAAAAAGCAGACATAATATATTTCCAGTAATGCATCTAACATGAGTCAAACCCATTGCATTATAGGCGCACAAGTGCAGAGAAGTGAAATAAATACAGAAAAAGACGGCAATAAACCGGAGGTAGCTTGTGTGTTTACTCTAGCTCTAGCCACGTCTCACAGCGCCACAAACTTGGAATTAATAAAAACATAAACATCTTTTTATGAATTGCTGAGATCGGGCTTATAATTATATAATCCAGACACAATTTAGATTTTATTCATAAAGAAAACATCTGTAATGTTTGGGTGACGTGAGTTGCTCACCTAGCAGAGCCCTGCCCCTGGACCCGCAGCCGTACCCGGAGCGTGGAAAAGCAACTCGGCCTGAGGGAGTCACGCCAAACAGACAGAGAAGAGGCTTATGTGTCCTAATGAACTGTTTGAAACGGGCAGTTTGAAAAAGCCAACCAATCACAGACTAATGGTAGCATTCAACTCTATAAAATCACAAAACTTGTTGAGCAGCACAGAAGAATAACACTCTCTGGTAAAGTAACACTATTACTCAGCTGCCTCTCATGAATTTTCTCACCATTTTACAGCGTTCTTACGGGGTTTGAGTGTGGCTTATTCTCCCGTAAATCAGCACATCTCTGTGTTTGTACGCTACACTTTGTCACGTTGGATAATTCTGTTCTTTTCGCTCTGGTTCTGGTGTGATGACAAAGTAGCTCTGAGACAGCTATTACCTTCTCCCTCCCTCCATTTACCATTTGTTCAGCTGTGCAGGCCTCATTGTTTTAATTTCATGCAAGACATACTTTGGTGCTTCGCTCAGATCAGAAGTCTATTCAGAAATAAGAGCAAGTCAGTTTACTTTGGAGGGGATGATAAATAAGGGGTTTATGCAAAGTATTTTTTTTTTTTTTTACGGTTAAGGCACTGTAAAATCTGCATACAAATGAATGCAGGGATTTTCAATTTCATATATATATACTTTTTTTTCCTTTTTTTTTTGCAAATGCAGAATAAATATATATGTTAAATAAAAATCTACAAATTTTCCCTTTTTCCCGATGTGTAAGCAGTGAGTCAGTCTAAAAGCTATTCAAATTCAAATTTGAATGGTCATAACTAGCAGATTTAAGTGGCTGTACACACTTTTTGTAGTTGAGTAAAGTTTGTTTTACCCTAGTACAGATAATATTTTGTAAGAGCCGCTCTTAGAGTCAAATTGAGACCCTTGAGAACTGTTTGCATCTCATTATAAAGTGTTTTATTGTCCGAGAACCAGGAAGTGCTAGGAAATGCTAGTTGTTGTTAGCTTTACTGTGATGGCAAAGGATTAGGGTTAGAGTTCAACACAACTACTTTTTAAGCACTTTTCACAACTGTTAGAGGCCAGAGTGAATACTTAGGATACTGGAAAGGCAAGAACTTGCTGTGTAAGTTCTAGCTTGCCGAGTAAAAATAAAGGTTAAAGATATTTTTTTTTTTTTTAAGTTTGAATTGGTTTGTTATGGTAAATGGTCACATTTTTATTTGATGTTTTTCCACCTTCAAGGCACTGAGATGCAGACACTGGGGGCGAGGTGGGTGTTTCGCTCAAGGACACAACAACAGTATTCATCTGTGGGAGCTGGAATTGCACCGCCAACCTGTGGGTCAGTGGATCTGACCGCTCAATCAATGATGTTTATGTCGAGAGTGAGATTTGAACTGCCAATCTTCGGATCAATGGACCAACACTCTACCAAGTGAGTTACTGTCGCCCAT
The DNA here is from genome assembly GCA_000787095.1 of Periophthalmodon schlosseri. NCBI lineage: Eukaryota > Metazoa > Chordata > Actinopteri > Gobiiformes > Gobiidae > Periophthalmodon > Periophthalmodon schlosseri. The sequence continues at coordinate 71,222 of KN483988.1, forward strand.
TATCTTATCACAAATGTCTTCTTATGAGTATAACTTGCTAACTCTGTAATTTAGCCCTCCACAAACATGTTATAAAACGCATGCGATTCTATCCTCTCTTCAGTGTTCATGCTGCAGGATGTGTTTAAATTGTACACTGCAAATGCATTATTTACTTATGTATTGGTATTAATTGTACAAATCTAATTGCAAAAGCTTCTCAGTCAAAGAAATCACATATTTTTCAAAGTCACGCCGTGTACCTGCATTCTATATGACGAAAGGACCAAAATGTCCAACATATTTGCAACCCAAAAGTCATGATTTAATTTAGCATTTATTTAAATCAAGCCAGGAGCCTGAGTGAAGCCTTGATGTTTCTGAACGTTTCATCCGTGGACCGGAGACAGAATTCACATTTGCACGCTCACTGAAACCACCCACTCCACACATCCACAGCCACCGCCTGATCAAACGTACTGCTAATAGGGAAACAGCACAAGGGGGAGTTTAATTACCAACCTAAAATAGTCTAAAATGTTTGCTGTCGCCGCGGGCTACAGACTGGCAGAGAGGAGGGACCATCTTTAGAGTGTATCTGAGGCAAAGCTCCAGCCTTATTTATCCGTGCGCTGAGGGATTTAGAAAGCAGCATGGAGTCCGGATCAATAAGGTGTAATAGGCCTGGGAATGAAATGATGCCAACGTGTCCCATGTCAATGAGTGCGCTTATCTACGTGTGCCAAACTGCAGTCCGCTAACCCGTGCTTACTCACTTGTAGATTAGCGATAGTGGACTGGAGAGCCTGTCGTTGCTAGCGCTGAGTTCACTGTGCTCTGGACTTATCAGCACAGCCATGAGGGACTTCTCCTCCTAAAGACCGTATACAGTCTGAGTCATGTATTTTGTTCTCAACGTAGGTGTGGGAGTGTTGGAGAAGATAAGTAGTTTGTTTGTGAGGAACTTTTAGACGCAACATTTTCAGAAGTGGTGCAATATCTACTTAAAGATGCACTATGTAACTTTGTATGTGTATGCACGTACGGTTGTCTCCATGGAAATGTTATTGATTTGGCAAGAATGTTCCACAGTAAATTATTAATTTACTGTAGCAACAGTAGGTCAGTTGGTAAAGTGTTTGGTAGAACAGTCAGATCTACTGCCCCACAGGTTGGTGGTGCGTTTCCAGTTCCTACAGATGAGTACTGTTGTTTTGCCCTTGGGCAAGACACTCAGTCCCCAGTGTCTGCGTACACCGGTGTGAGTGTGTTTGAATGGGCGAGTGGTTCCTTGATGTAAAGCGCTTTGAGTAACTTGAAGATGGAAAAGCGTTATATAAAAATGTGACCATTTACCATTAAACTTTTCCATGGAGACAAGCAGGTGATACCATCAGGGCCAGTTACGGGTAATATCTGTGGAAAGGCAAGCCCACTCATGACTTTCAATGTATGTATATTTCTTTTAGCAATAAAACATCAGTATTTTAAGAAATGTAAGATAGTTTTAATGCCATACTGGGATATTCCAGGCAACGCACTACCTTCTCCTTGGAGACGAGGTGATGGTCCCCAAGAGGTTAGACCTTTAACATAAATAAATGTTTTTTTTGACGATTAAAGGTCTTATATTACACAAAACTGACTGTTGTGAGCTTTGAGCCATGTTAAGCCACCTACTCAAAAACATACCTGGAGTTGTGTTTAAAAATGCTCTGTTCCACCTTGTGATGTCATGAAGCGGTAGTTTTCAAGTTAACAGCTCCTTTTACATTTAATTCAGTAGAGAATGGAAATTCCAGGGCTGAAATTAAGGTGTATGGAGTTTAAGCACACAGTGGGGTACTTCCTGTTTTACCATATGACATCACAAGGTGGAACCGAGTGTTTTCTGTTTGAGAGAAGAACTCAGCCTGAATGTGCAGGGTTTGTGTGTTAAACATGTGTGAATGAAACAAAACACAACTCCAGGTATGTAACCTTATTGAAACTGATTGCAACTATCTTGCAAAAGGACAATCAAAAGCAAAATTTCCATCGCACTGTTCCTGACTCACAAGTTATTTTTTTGTCATGTCCAATCAATAGTTCTAATCTAATCTGATAAACAAATAAAAAGATAATAAAACTGAACAAATAAATGCTAATTTATCTTCAGTTTAATAACAATCTGCTAAGGGGCATTCATTCATTCTTGTCCTTGTGTCCTCTGGTTTGAACCCAGTTTAGTCCTGACGATAAACCTGGTTTGGTCTTGTTATATTAGTTTAGTCCTGGTTTAGTCCAAAATGAGTTCCACATTTTCTCCCAGTTTAGTCCCAAATTTCAATGCGGTTGATGTGGAAGTGTGAACACGCCCTAAAGCAACCACTTAAAGGGCCCATATTACGCTGTTTTCTGATCTATGTTATAATGTTGCTTCCTCATCACAAACATACCTGGTTCCTGGTTGAGTTTTTCTCTCAAACAGAAAACACTCTGTTCCACCTTGTGATGTCATGTGGTAATACAGGAGGTGCTCCACCGTGTATTTAAACTCTTTACACCTTCACTAGAATCATTTGGATAATTTCAACCCTGGAATTGCAAATCACTACTAAACAAAAGGTAAAAGGAGCTATTAATTTTGAAAACTACCCTTACATGACATCACAAGGTGGAACAGAGCATTTTGAACTTTGGAGCTGTAGAACGACTAATAAGCCAGGTTGACTCAAACATGTGTGAATGAAGCAAAACACAACTCCAGGTGTGTTTTTGAGGAGGCAACAACATTATAACATGGCTTAAATAGCACAAGAGTCAATTTTGTGTAATATAGGACCTTTAAAAAGACCTCACCAAACTTGAGAGCCAACTTAAAGTGCATAAGATAGGTTTTCATGTTTTTCTAATCTCTTATGTTTGATGGGACAGTACCTGTGGTAAATATAAATCATAGTTTTATATCAGTTAAGGTGCAGTTTGTGTAAAAAAAAAAAAAAAGAAAAAAGAAAAATTGATAAAAAGTACAAAAATACAGGAAGTAGTTGAGTTCTAAAATGGACCTCTTCATATGTCATCAACACTGAACATTCTATCCAAATCATGGAGACAACATACGCACAAGAAACACATTTTTTTCTGACAGATTAAACATGGGTTTAACAAAATAAAGGTGTTATCATCTATTTTTATTTGTATAGTCATAACTATTGTGAAATTCAGACAGGTTTTGTTTCTTGTCAACATTACGGTTGCCGAGTAACAGACCTGGAATTACCTCTGTGCATGTCATATCTGTCTGTGTCCAACCAGGAAGTAAAATAAAAAAAAACAAAACAAAAAAAACAAAACCTCTCCATAATAATAAAAACAAAACAAAAAACAACTATACAAAACTAAGTCAAATTTGTAGTGAAATCTAAAATGTAATTATGGTAACTAGTTTTAGTGAACAAGTTCTCTAACATAGCAAATGCAATAGTACTGACCTTATTTCACCCCGCCCACGTTTTCCGTAAATGCAACTAAACCGCGCTTTCTTTGTAGTAGCACTTCCGGTTAAGTGGAAATCCCGTTCCTTTCAATGGAGAATTTGGGAAAAGTTTCGGCGCGAAAATATTATACAAAGTTGGCTGGTTTGTGTCAAATGTTCAAAGTGCAACAACAAGTCAACACTGCACCGATTCTCTGGGAAGCTTTAAAACGGCTCTGTAGTCCCTATAGAACTTATTTCCTGTCAAGATCGGCAGCTCCGTACAAAATAATGCAACCCAAATGACGACGGCGGCGCCCACGGTAACTTCCGGAATAAGGTTAATAGCGTGACCACACACATATTAATCCACACTAATTTCCAAACGATACACTTTAACACATCCCACCCTCCCACACCCCGGCCTCCGAAGCCGTCGTGTCTGTGACTGAGGTTGTAACATTGTGAAGCGAAGGCAAAGCCCCCTCTCCTGGCGCGGGCCGATAAGCCACGTGAACATGCACCCTGCTATTCTCTTATCTGCCTGACATGCTCGCGACGCCCCCGTGCTAGCGCTCAGCCTGCCACGCGCGCACCGGCATTATTAGCGGGATGGGAATAGGCTCCTTCTTTTTTATCCAAGGACGTGACCGACATGGCAGCGGCGCAAAAGCGGGGGCGTGCATGTCGTCACCGTGCCAAATGAGTTTTCAGGTGGGGTGCAAAGGTGGAGGGGTGGGTAAAAAGAGACGGGCTGGACACCTGCATGGTTTGAGCACGTGCGGGACTCCATGTGTCTCATTTGACGACATGAAGCCTGACCGGCAGTGATAGGTCTCGGGAGATAAGTGCCAGATTCGCCTATGTGGGAAATAGGAATTGATATTATACTGTGTGTGAGCAGTAAGGATGTGGAGGATACTTTTTTGAAACTACAAAGTTCAAAAAAAAATCTTGGGAAATTTTAAAGTCATATTTTTCATTCTTTTTAACTACTTTTTGATTCTTTACATTCAGGAAACGTTGTACTTACGTTGTACCTGACCCATGGCTCCTGACAGGTTGCCCCAAGAGCGTTCAAAGATGGGTCAAATGCAGAGGACAGATTTCCTACAGGGACAAAAAAAAAGTGTTCCTTAACCTTAACCCACCACTTTTATACTGCACTTAAATTCTGTACTTTTAACTGTACTAATGCCTGCATGTACATACTGTATTTAGAATTGTACTTAGGCTGTACTCAGTAAATATCTATCCCTGTTATTACAGTATAAGTACAGCACAATACTTCCCCACATAGTTACAAACCGATAGTGAATTGCACTTTTTAATTTGCACTTCACTAATATACTTGGGAATAAGTTGTGACGTCTCGCTTTAAAAATACCTGTATTCTCAGATTGGCAGCTATAGTTTCTTCCATCTGCTCTGGGTCACCAAAGTAGTGAATTAGCTCACAATTTCCAAGTTTAACTGGATCAACAAATCAATTTTTGTTTTTAAAGGGGATGTATGTTACTTCTATGGAGTATTAACATATTTAGATCACCATTTTATTACCTTTTATTGTTTTGAAAATGTCATATTCGCCAAAAACAACGTATTAACAAGTTTTATACGTTTCACTTCTTGACATTCTGAGACTCCCCTCTCTTTGCTCCCCGCGTTAAGTCACTCCCCCATCATAGCGCTATCACAGCGTCCCACTAATGAAACTACTGCACATCGCATCAGGTTTGTCAAGTTGTTGTGCACAGTTTTGTATCATATTTTTGTATATTTATAGACAATTATCACGTGGGAGCATGGGTGACGTAGGCCTGTGGGCGGAGCATTGCACAGAATCTTACAGCTAACCATTAAAAGAGGGCTCAAATTGGGAGAGATCGCTAAAATACTCAAACATGCATGGATGACATCTAAAATCTCTTCAGGCATGTTTTTGATGAGGAACAAGATTATAACACGGTAGAAAGCTCAAAATTGATTCAGCATAATCTCCCCTATTGGCCTTTAAACATGCCCTTGCCTGAATTATTCTTAATACACAATTCGCTCATTATTAATTATGTCTTCGTTCATGCTTTATTAAGGCACGAATATATGTAGTTTTAGTGTTAATGTTAAAGCAGCGACTTTTGTTCAGCGTTACCCTTGAGGAATTTCTTTAAGTGATTTTAAAAACACATTAAGATCTGCTGGTTCAAGATTTAAACTCTACCTACACTTGCCGTCGGCCAGGTTACTGAAAAATACATATTGACTTAAAAATTGCAATAGAAATTTAAACTGTTATTCAAAAACCTTTCAGCTGTTCATTTAGTAGCACCACAAGAGTAAAGGTACTCGGCTTTCGCATTGGCTCATACTACCATCAATATAACGCTGTTAAACCCCTCTGAATGTGGGTTACTAGGTTCAAATTGTTCAAATGATAAAATGGTTCACATATCAGCGTGAGCAGGCTAATCATACAATTGAGCCAACGTTGGACCAGTATTCTATAACACAAAAGCACATGGATAGGCTGGGATTTACCATCTATGCAAGAGCTTTCTAGAAAGTAGCAGGGATAAGAGGATTTAGAGGGGATTTAGGTAACAAAAGATGGAAGGAAGAATAGCAGAAATGTATTACAATTATTTAACATAAAATCTTTGTAGCGCTTCCGGGAATGAGACTTTTTAAACATTTTCACCAAAGCAATGTAAGTAAGGAGTAAATCATTTATAAGCTATCTGATTGAGCACTAATCCTTGTTTGTTGTTGTTGCTGGATAAAAGCGCATTCATGCCAAGAGAGAAATATTATACAAAGCTATTCAAAAATCAATACAAATGTGCCTATTGTTAACTTGATGAAAAGTACAGAGTTTATTCTGGCTTCCATTGTGTAACATAGCCTACCTCGAGATGTAGAATGTCCTGAACGGGTCTAACCGTCATTAGCTATAACGTGGGTTTTCTAAAGGTTCACTGCATAACATTTGGTGGAGGATACGTCACCTGCTGGTATTCGTTGACACTGTATGCTTGGCGTGTGTTTTTAATACCTTAAAATATGCACTGGGCTAGCCGCTCCACAGATCTGACCTGTAACTTGCCCCGGAGAGAGATAAAGTTAATGCCAGTTTGTGCAAAATTCAAGGCAAAGTAATATTCTCTCCGTTTAACCAGCCTTTAATCCATTAAAGAAGCAAACTATAGTCTAAACTTAACTTTAAAGGTGCACTATGCCACTTTTCTGTCAACTTCTAGTCTTGCTTTGCCTGGAAAGTTCCATAATACGGCTTTAAACTCATCTACCTCAGTGGAGACGCCAGGCCAAGTTACAGATCTGTGGCGTGCTCACGGTAAGCGTTTTGTTCAAGGAATTCTTTGAGCAGTAAAAAGACCTAATGCAAGTCTGGAACATTCCGGGCAAAGCAAAAACATCTCCATGGAGACAAGCAGGTGGCAGATCCTCCACCAGAAACTGTACATACACATGCACCTTTAAATGGCATCACTTTACCACATTAACCATAGCAACACACACATATTGTCTTGTTATGTTAAAGTTTCACTATGTAACTTGTTGTGATGAGGCTCTAAATTGCCGGGAGAATTCCAAAGTATGGCTTTTAACTATCTGCCTTGCATTCAATTACGGGTACATGTGTTTTATTGCTAAAAAAATGCATTCTTACAGAGCAGGGTTACATAAAATATCACTCCCTTAATTTTACAAGACAATACACTTACACCAAAACTAGCCTTATCTCCATCGTGTCCCCAACATAGCATCACCTCCAAAACAGGCCATCTGCTCCTCCGAGGCAACACTATCATTAACCTTACGCTCTCCCGCTGCTTTTACAGTTGTTTATAATTAAAGTTGACCTTGTGGACTTGCCGTAGTGCGACTCTGAGCCAGGGGTCGCCGGCAGCACATGGCAAGTGCTGAATCGCGTTGTCATTGTAATCTTGCGAACACGCTCCCTATTACCACAACAGCCTGATTTGATGTCATCCTCTACTGTTTTAAAGCCACCACCCCCAGCCGGTCCTTTCCTCCCGTTTTGCCCTCTGCGTTGACCAGCATCATACCAACATGCACAAACAAGCAACTTTAAGGTTATTTAAAGGACAGTGATCAATAACGCTCCTGTAACTCCTACTTAATCTCCATAATGAGCTTTATTGCGGCAATTAATCATGTCTTAGCAGCCAGTGGCCAGCCTCCCAGAAGAAAACGCCCGAGGAATAAAGGCCAGGCTGCTGCTGCTGCTGCTGCTGACCACTGCTTGGAGCCAGTGTACGTGCTGTTCCAGGAAATAGACAGGGACACTCCATTCAGGCTGGAGACTGGGAGCAATCAAAGTTGAATTATTCTAGCTTAATCAAGATTACGTAATGGCTAAGTTATATCAGAAAGATTACATAACGGAACGGAACGGTAAATGGCATTCAGTTCAGTCGTGCAATAGATATAGCCTGAACTAATCATTTGTTTCTACAGTGGCCAATTTGTGATAACTACTACTACTACTACTACTACTACTGTTCATTCATATTTATTTACGTAGTTTCAAGATGTTGTGGCTAACTACATATTGCAATTGCCAAGGAGAGTAAGTCCAGATCATAGCGTTCTATATTCTATCTTATCTTTACCTGGATTGTTCCACACTATAGTTTTAAATTTATCAATCTAAATTACTAGTTACAGGTCAGATCTATGGAGAGACAACACCTCAGTAAAAAAGCATGTTTTTCAAGGTATTTCTATAGCAATTATAACATCCGGCACTATGATATACTGTGGAACAATCCAGGCAAAGCAATAACATCTCCACGGAGACCAGCACGTGGCTAACCCTCCACCAGAAAAGTTACACAGTGCATCTTTAGTCCATTCTGCTGTGTGCTATAATATTGTGAGTATAACAGTGAGATAAACATAGTCCTGTCACAACGGAATTCATTTGAACTTCCCCAAAGACGTACACTTTGTTGAATATTTTTGTCAAGTTGAAAGGTATCTATATTTGATTTTCCCAAGTCTTTGTTCTTTATTTTCACAATTAATTAAGAAGAAAACGTTCCTTCACACAATTTGTCTTTTATCTCGACCATAGCGTCTCCCGCATATCTCTGGCTTCGACTGAAAGGCAATGCTTTTTCATCAGCTCCAAAGTGTCCCCCCGTGTTCAACAAGCAGATTAGCCTCTGTCAGTAAAGATTAGCATTTGACAGGCACTTGATCAAGCCTTGTTCGGAGCGGGGTTATTATGGGATGGCCCGGTCATATGTGCTCGTGTGACGAATGATGCTGCTAGATTTAGAATAGTATCGATTGTGTCCCGGGTCCCTAATAGAAGGTGATGATGGCGCTGGGGTGAATCCATTACCGGCAGAGGGGGGTGTGTGAGGTTTGTGAGGAGGGCTAAAGTATGTCCTTTCTCATTTGTCATCAGCTGAGTACACACGGGAGAAGGTCTGTCCTCGGTGCACCTGCAGACAGCACGCCAGGATCCAGTACCAGCAATTTGTCTTCTGCAAAAAAGAACAAGATATACAGGCGCTATGGGTATTTTTTTTTTATTTTTATGTTTTTATAAGTGTCTGAAATGAAAAAATCAAATTGACAAAGTTCATGAACTGTTATTTATTGTAATATAATTCTATGTAGAACTAATTTAATGAGAGTTTGCTAATCCAAATGGTTTGTCCCATTTCAAAATTCATTAAAAAAAAAGTGTTGTAATGCTATAGCACAATTGGGGCTAATTAAAGCAGACCTATTATGCAAAATTGGCTTTTTAGAGAGTGTTTAATCATGTTATAGTTGTTCTCCTTCTCATTTACTCTCTCGAAGTTCTATTTGGAGTGATCCGTGCATGTTTGAGCAATCTTTAATCGCTTATTTTCAAGACGCCATATTACAGATCAAACCTGTTTTCACCACTGCCGGTACACGCCCACTACTCTGTACTTACTTTGCTCTCCAGTTTTATTTTCTTAATTGGTGATACGTGTAGGATTTGGCAGCGGTGTGGAGTCATTTTGGTACAAATGGAAAAAAAAAGCCGCTATCCATAGGAGGTCGACTCTTTGTTGTGATGCCAGCTCCCATTGGGCATCGCGGTTTTCTTACACCAAAGTCAGCATGCAGACTTGCTTCTTTTATTAAGTCGTTTTAGATGAATCATGTGATTTAAAATGAGCAAACTATAACATAATGATCCACGGGTGTCATAGATTATAACTATAGAGCAGACACAAGCACAGTAGGTCTTCTTTAAAGTAAAAGTGATCTTTCTTTTTAGCTAATTCATGAACTGATGAAATCCTAACATTCTTTATCATTCAAAACTAATGCTGTCTTAAAGGTGCACTGTGTAACATTTCTAGCGGGAGGGTCCAACTGCTTGTCTCCAAGGAGATTTGTTTCGAATATTCCACATCATTTTATTTAACCTACATATTTGCATTTATTCATGTAAATGTGTTTTATTGTTCAAAACTATCTTGAAAATATATATATTCTGTGAGCTGGGTGGCCTTTTCACAGATCTGACCTGTGACTTGACTTGGTGGCGTCAAGTTTAATGCCATACTGTGGAACAAGAAGGTGGCGGAGCTAAAATTCACTTATTACTATCATTACATTTACCTGGGATCTAGAATACACACTTCTTGGGCAAACTTCAATGGGCAAAGCACTAAACTCTGTTGATCTGAGCTGAGATAAATTTGATTTTATTTGTAAATCATAGGTGACCAGTGAGCTACTCCATTTCACATGTGGCACAATGGCAGAAAAGTTACACAGTGCACCTTTAAGTGTACATGAATCGAGTGAACAAAATCAAATTGTAATCTAGGCTAAAAGAAACAGTGAATTTTTTAGCGTAGCACCCTTGTTTTCTGCTTGTTTTTGGCATGGCCACAGTGCGTACAAGTCCAGTATAAACCTGGTCACAACCTCAAGTCACATTTCTGTTCTGTTATTCTCAGTTGATAAAGTTGAAGCATCTTTGAGCTGGTGATTTGATGGTGTGCCTTCATTGAGTCGCTCCCATCTACTGTTCCTGGCTGAAGAATGTGTGTCTACCAAACAGAGATGGAAAAACAAAGTGCTGTCTGCTGGGTTAAGATGCTCAGTTGGAGGCAGTGGAGAACAGACCAGGACCCCACAGTCAATAATTCCTTAGGGCCGTGTGGTGTTTACAGACAAACAAGCTGCTCTGGCCGCACAGCGCACTGCCCCTCTGTGCACGGTAATGGGGCAGCTGACCACACACTGGCACAGCAACAAGCCAAAACTATGTTCTGACATAATTTAGGAGCATTGTCAGAGCAAATCTACGACCACAGTAATTACACTGTAGATACAATTTGAAAGAACTCAGTAACAAGCTGAAGTGCGGCCTCATTCTTCCAATCTTTTGCCAGATGAGTGTTACATGCAGTTGTCCATTGTTTAGCCTTTAGCTGTCTGCAAGTATGTTGGTGTCAAATGATTGAAAAAAAATTCAACTAGAAACATAAATGTATATCATAACTGCCTTATAGTCTACACCATGCAGTGTAAAGCAGCTATAACCATATACAAGGAAATGCAAGAGACACTTTTTGGCCCAATTAGGTGCGTTGTTGAACGAGAACCACGTAGAAACAATTGTTCATGACTATCTCAGTTGTCATGGTTCAACATCAGAGAGAGAAGGGACTGAGGGGTACTTGGGTACAGCACCTTTAATGATATGCCTTACAAGCAACTGTAGCAAGCTGGCTTACCTGTGGCTCAGTTCTAGACTAATATATCTCCAAATAAAATAAAACTGTAATGTGACAGAAAGAAAAGACTAATTATGAATACTAACATTTGACACGCTTTAAAAGCAATATTGTCATGAACATATGTTTATTAAAAAGCACACTCTTGATGATCGATGTCAAAACTTGTACTAGATACAACACGTGTTACTCTTAATTTAAAAAAGACAAAAGCAAAAATGAGCAAAAGATGTGAACTTTATTGCTTTCAATATAACAACATAGTATGAGATCATTTCTTGCACTATTTTGTTTAAATTCTAACCCATTCAACCACCAATCTATTTCTACACAAATGTTCAGTGAACTTCCTGATAGTTTACTTTTTCCGGTCTGGCTAGACTTTGTCAGTATTCTAACATTGTCCAATTTTGTGCAAAAACTGTGCTGGTCAGAGGTGGCAGATGGACAAAGTCGCAGAGGTTCTACAAAGTCCTCTTGATGTCCCTCATTGTTCCTTTACCTCTGCCATGGCCACAGGCTGTAGTCCAGTGTTTCCGGCAGCTCTGCTGACATTTGATTGTAAAGCCGTTGGGAGTTCCTACATGCTTTTGCCTCACTTGTTTGAAGTGTTTGGCGCTCGCTGGAACTCTATCAGCAGCAGCTGTGAAGCCTGGGAGGCCTGTTCCTTTAGCTGTCCATAAAGGAGTGTAAAGGAATATTTTCACTATAGCTTAACTTTCTGCTTAAGGGTAAACTGCTTCGATTCAGTCTGATTTCAGACCCACCCTGTCATCCACTAACAGCAAAGGGATATCTATAGAAATACCTTTTTTTACTTATCACAGTTTCTGCCGCAATATGAAATAATAATGAAATACTAAAACTACTTACAATATGTATTTTAGGGCGTTTACTGTTTACGGCTTCTATCTATTAAATGCTATTGTGCTTTTCAAAATAAAACTCCTTCATACATACATGAACATACATACATACATACATACATA
>KN483989.1:0-31941 GCA_000787095.1 Periophthalmodon schlosseri
CACAGCCCGCAAGTCCTCTGCCCCTCCTCACACACACACACACCTGGACCACAGCCCGCGAGTCCTCTGCCCCTCCTCTCTCACACAGACACACACACACACACACACACAGACACACAGACACACACAGACACACAGACACACACAGACACACAGAAACACACACACACACACACACACACACACACACATACACACACATGCCAACTGGTATCCTGTCCTGACACCCTCAAAGCGCATGCACATACATCACGCACATCGCGCCATGCGCACCCCCAAAGCCCCTCCCTCTTTGCCCCATGTGGCAATCAAACCTGCTGCTCACACCTGCTCATTATCGGATCATGTTTAAGTAAATCTCATTCTGAACTCTCTTTGCATTGTCCTTTTATGGTTAAATGATCTATCACAACACAATCAGTGTGCATCGCGCTAAGGAAGTTGCTGTGTACAGTTTTGTATCACGCTTGTGTATATTTTTGGAGAATTGTCGTGTGGGAGCATGGGTGATATAGGCTTGTGGGCGTAACATTGCACAGAATTGTACCAATAACCATACGGAAGGACCCGGGAGAGATCGTTAAGGTACTCACATGCATGGATGACATATAAAACCTCTTCAGGCATGTTTTTGATGAGGGAACAACGTGGTAAACATGGTAGAAAGCTCCAAAAAATGCAGAATACCCCCACTTTAACTTCAAATATTAAATCATGTGCAGTTATCACAGTTATGACATGTCCCTCCTCTGGTCATGTCCCTGAGGAGCTGGGGTCTCTCGTCCATCACTCTGCTCTATAGGACTTCAGGACAGTACATTAGATTATATGGACCTGTCTCTGTCTCTGCATTGATCCTTTCAGTCTGGAGTCAATGAAAGCCATCGACACGGCAGCGCGACACTTTGAGTTATTACAGACAAAGCCGAGCTGATGCTAAGCAGTGGAACATCAGTGGAATGGCGGTTTTGACTGAAAAATGTGCTCAGTTTTTGGATTTCTGAACTTGATTAGAAGCGAGAGAGATATCTGAATATGGATAATATCACAATTGTGGTTTTCAGAGAACTGCAAAATTAGAATTTTGAGTATTTAGTTTGTAATAACAGCTATTTTAAAAGAGGCTGAAAAAGGGCTGATAAATTTGCATTGCAGTCTTTCGAATAATTGGATAAAGTGTTTTTTTTCTTTTGTTTTTAAATCGGTAATGAAAAGCTTCTCTCTTTTCGTTGTACATTATGCTGAGTTATACAAGCTAATTTACTGAAGCCAGCTATCACGGGTAGATTACAAGCCTATTTAAAGGGCCCATATTACACTGATCTATGTTATAATGTTGTTTCCTCATCATTTGTTTCATTCACGTTTCATTTCTTCTCTCAAACAGAAAACACTTCCACCTTGTGATGTCATGCGGTAATACAGGAAGTGCTCCACTGTGTTTTTAAACTCCATACACCTTCACTAGAATCACTAGAATCATTTGAATAATTTCAGCCCTGGAATTGCCAATCTTTATTGAGGGTGGAACAGAGGATTTTGAGGTTTGGAGATGTAGAGACTAATAAAAAAGGGTTACTCAAACATTTGTAAATGAAACAAAACACAACTCCATGTATGTTTTTGAGGAGGTAACAGCATTATAACATGGCTTAAAGCTCACAAGAGTCAATTTTGTATAATATTTTGTATGTATATAAACTCCTATTCTCTTAAACCTCATATTAAAGGGCCTGTATCCAAATTCTTACCATGTATTTGAGCAAAATGTTTCTTGCTCCAGTACAGATATACTGTATACGCAGCTCCTGAGGTTACTGTCTGCATCTAGATATAAAGCGTTTTATTGTCCAATAATCAGGAAGTGTGTGTTAGCATGACTTGTTGTTGTTTGCTTTGCTGTCATGGCAAACCTCAGCTCTGGCCTCTGGTATATGATTTTGTGAAAAAACAGAACTAGTTCATTTTAAATGGTTTGCGTTGGTCCAAAGTTATTCCTCACGTACCTTATGCATTCAGAGCATCCTAATTATTTACCTCGATGACCAGACCAGAGCGGAGTTTTGCTGACACGGTACAACCAACAACAACTGGAATGCTAACGTGTGCTTCCTGATTATTTAACAATAAAATGCTTTATAATTAGATGCAGACAGTACACAGCGGACTTATTTTGACCTCAAGAGCTGCTTATACAACATATCTGTACTGGGGCAAGACACATTTTGCTCAGATACATGGGAAGAAACGGGTACAGGGCCTTTAACATTTGCTCTGTGAACTGATAAATAAAAAAATCGCTTTAAGATATTTTTCCCCAAATGTTTTCAGCGATAATTTGAGGTCAGTAGATGATTTTGTCCTCTTTGAAAAGGTCATCATTCTGTAACAAATGTTTTGTGCTGTGTTTCTGTGGCGAGGGGACATGCCATTTCAATGTACAAATCCTGATTTATCAAATTTGGCGAGCGCGGTGGAAATTCAATCAGATGTTATTATTTCAGCTGATCGATGTTCAAAGTGTCCCTGCAATGAACCAAACATGTGACAAATGACGGATCGTGTAATTAAGCTGTTTGGATACCAGCTCTGGGGTTACCGCGGCAACAATCCAGTAAAAAATACAGTTTAACGACAACCCAAATCATTTTTAGTCCTCCGTTTTGTTTTTGCAGGTGAAATACGGCTGTTTCTGTCTGTCACTGGTGTAAATAAACACATTTAACTCAAACCTAATTATCTCCTAAAGGATCGAGTCTTGGCCATTTTGGATTTGTCATCGTCTTCACTTCAAAAAACAAACAGCCGTGAACTAAATGGTGTGTTAGATTTCATATTGTATTGTGGAATAGGCTGCAGATGTTTTTCAAATTCCAATATTTGTACAGCTGCACGATTTGGGAAAAAAAATATCAAATTTTTTAATCTAATAAAAAATCTAATTTTTCTGACAAGCGTTGTGATTAGATTTGAGATTTATGTTTTAATAAATGGATTCTGTTCAAAGTTCACGTTAAACACATCCAGAACAATTGGCAAAAAGACTGATACTGAACTCAAACTAATACAAGAATCACATTTCAGAACATGTTTGTAGAGGTCCAAACTACAGGGCTGGTAGTTTTTAAGACCCCATGGCGACACCGGGAGGGCATCTGAGACATGGACATTTCAGAACATGTTTCTAAACGTTTGGAGCCTTTATGATTTGATAATTGCGCCAACTGAAATTGTGATTTAAATTCACTTTTGTCGCCCCAGTATTGCGTCTGCTGTGTGTTCTGTGTGTGTAGTTGTGTCCTGTGGAGGTGTACTGGAGGTGTGAGCAGACAGAGTGGATTAAAGAGCAGTGCGTGACCTCTGACCCCTGTGTCCGCCTTTCGTATCGGCCGGAGGAACACTGCATCCATCACGGCTCTGGCTCCTCTTTAAAAACTACACTCCTCTTTTGCCACGTCTCCTCGTCCTTTATTCTTTTCACTCTCTTATCTCTTTCCATACCCTCATCCCCCTTTCTCGCTTCACTGCGTTTCTGTCTATCTCTCGCCCGCCCTCCTTTCTCTCTCCTTGTCCCTCCTTTCCTCTCTCGCTGTCCCCTGTTTTCTCTCTCTACCCCCTCTCTCACCCCGTCTGCATCTTCCTCAGTTCTTTTTCCTCTCCTCTCTTACCTCACACTCCTTCTTTCACTGCCCTTGTCTCTTGTCTTTTCGTCTACAGGGGGTAGAGGGAGGGAGGAGGGGGTCCATTCTTCTCTCTCTCTCCCCCTCTCTAGCTCTCGCTCTATCTTTCTATCTCTCGTTCCTGGTCGAGAGTCTGCTACCAACTTATCTCTAATGCTGTGTTCAGACTGCAGCATCAGGGACGTCGGGTTTAGATGAAAAGTCTATGGGGGACGCACGTCTAGGCTCGTCCAACGTTTACGCATCAACGAGTTTCAAACATCTGCCTCAAATGAAAAGGGTCCGACTAGAGGCGTTTGATGCTGCGGTGCAAACTCAGAATGAAGACAGGATTCGCTAATTGTGTCCATTCAAATTGTGATGTTGATTTGATTTTGATCTCGCAGCCCTGTAACAGACTAAACTAAAATGGCGTCTCTTGTAGGTTTTCTGTGCACCGTTCTAGACGAAACTAAAATGGCGTCTCTCTCTTCCTTAGGTTTTCCGTACAGACCTGATCACAGCCATGAAGCTCCCAGACTCTGCTCCTCTGGCACTGGAAGACTTCTACCTCCTCACTGACCCCTGGAGGCAGGAGTGGGAAAAGGGAGTACAGGTGCCCGCTAACATGGAGGCTATACCCCAGCCAGTGGTCAGGTAGGAACCAAATACTGCTACTACTACTCCTAGTACTGTTACTCACTACGTTTCCTTATACGCCAGGAAAACTGGATAGCTGGCCTGGTCCAATTCAAACTGCATGTAAATCCGGGAACTATGATTTGGGTGTCGTGAATTGAAACTCAAAGATCCCAGTAGCACATCTGGAAAAGCCGATATGCACTTTGATACCCGCTGCCTGTCACCGCACAGTCCAATTTACATTAGGCGCAGACTAGGAGAGGCATTCAACTGCACAAGCTACGAAACAGACAGGGAAATATTACACATGAACTTTTACGCACTCGTCCGCTATGTTAAAGTGAAACTGAAACCTTCCAGAGCTTCGATGTATATTTGTGCTGCAGAGAGCAAATAAGTCAAATGCTCAGTGCAAGTGAGATGTCAGTTACCTATGTTTGCCAAAAGTGTTGTTATATGATAGTCATTTTTATTAGCAACTACACCTGCAAAGACTTTAGCTGTAGACTTTGACAAGAGTGGTCTGACACGTCTGGGGGCAAAACCATGGAGGCCATACCCTAGCCTGTGGTCCGGTAGGAACAAAACACTACTACTATTGCTGCTACTACTACTACTACTACTTACTACTACTACTTACTACTTACTGCTAACTACTACTAAATTAC
Organism: Periophthalmodon schlosseri; assembly: GCA_000787095.1. Classification (NCBI taxonomy): domain Eukaryota; kingdom Metazoa; phylum Chordata; class Actinopteri; order Gobiiformes; family Gobiidae; genus Periophthalmodon; species Periophthalmodon schlosseri. Next base: position 4,970 of record KN483989.1, read on the forward strand.
TACTACTACTAACTTACTACTACTACTATTTACTAAATACTGCTACTAACTACTGCTACTACTGCTACTACTGCTACTACTGCTGCTGCTGTTGAATTAGGAGTATTATGTGTCGTGATGTTTTTTTTGCTCTACAGTATTGATTTCACAGACGGCTGAATCAATTTGTTTTGGTTTGATAAATGTTTGTAAGTTTTGAAGTTTATTTGGACAAGCTAAACATGTCTGTTGAAGTGTGGTACTTGAAGTTTCCATTGTTGCAGTCCAGGACTGGATTGTCCCTCCGAGAGTTCAGATGGGCATGACTGCCCAAGTACCCCGTCAAGTACCCTCACTCACTGGTGAATGAGGGCACTTGACGTGACGCCTATTTTCTGCGTTATCACTTTAAATGACTTTCTAAGTAATGTTTTTCTTCCTCAAAAATGAATGTCAGCAGTGCACAAATACATATTCTATGAATTACAAATTGTTTTAGAATAAAGTTGCATTTCATTTCTTTGTATTTGAACAAAAAACACTCAAATGTCTTGTGGTGTGACTGTAACACTTTTCTTCATTGAGTCTTTTGTGTCAGAAAGTTCATAAATGTGTTTGCATAAAGGGAAGCACGTACACATTATTTAATAAAATTACACCTTTATCTCTACTTTAAATTGGGATTACAGCAGTTTAATGCTGTAATCCAGACGACTTTGGAGGAAGATATTCTGTGTGTTTGTGTTAAATGGCAGTGACTGAGAGTTTGTATTATTTATGTTCAGGAAATTCAATTAGGGTCATTCTGATAACGATACTGGTATCGGCCAAAGCTCCGATGCCGCAGATTTTTCAGGTATCTGTATCGGCGAGTACTCAGACCAAATCACCGATCCGATACCACTGTGTATTTTCCAGAATGAGAAGCCGTAGATGCGAGCACTGCCACTGTTGACATCCGTGGCTAATGCTAACGCTAACGCCCAGAGCAGATTAAATGCAGACTGTGGAGGCTCTGCAGACACTTAAAACACGCTAATAATAACAGAAAAATTGTGTTACTGCTTTGATACTTTCATTTAGCCTTTGGTGTGGACGCTGAACTTAGTAAAATAAATATGTAGAGTGCAGCCCGACAACAGGCTAACACTGAGTTTGTTTACTCTGCATAATTAGCCATGTGCTCCGAGGATGAGTGTCTTTTTACAGGCCTCGCTGCTGTTTTTATCCAGGCTCTGTGGTAGAAAGTAAATGTGCTTAAATCAGCACAACTTATCAAGACCATTTTACATCTGACTACCGGTAATACTTTAGTCCTCAAAATCTCCTTTATCCTTGTAGATTTTCTTTAGAGATTGCCTTTTATTTTTGCTGTTGTGCTGTCACGAAATCGAGTAACCTTAGTCTACTTCTTCACACTATGCGATATCGGACTGGTATCGGTATCGCTGAGCACACACTTTGCCCCACACATGATTCATTTGTGTCATGTGAAAAACATGGCGGATTTTTGCAGAATCAATGAGTGAAACATTAAACTCTGTTCATCCGAGGTGAGAGGAGTTTGATTTTGTTGAAAATGAAGATGACTAATGAGCTCCTGTTTCCCATGTGTCACTGAAATAAACAAATCTGATTGGGCGGTTCTGGCTCCTGTCCTTCCTTCTCTTTCTCTCTCCTATTCTCTCTTTTGTTACATTTTTCCTCATCACTGAGTTTATGGAGGTTTGTGTTGAAATCCTCTGCCATCGTCTTTTTTTCCCTCCCTCTCTCCTTCCCTCTCTCGTTCTCTCTTTCCCCGCTCTCTCTCCCATCCATCTCCTCTCTCTCTCCCCTCCCTCTCTTTCTTGTGTCTTGTGTTCTGAGTGTGTTTATGGAGTTATGGAGTTTCCTCAGACTTCCTCTCTCCTCTCCCGTTTGTCTAGCTCCTCTCTCTCTTTTGTGGCACATTTTTTCTCTTCCCCCCTCTCTTTCTCCCTCTATCTCCTCTCTCTCACTCTCTCCCCTTCCACTTCTTCTCTCTCTCATCTCTCTGTCCTCTTTTCTCTCTGTTCTCTCTCTTCTCCCTTGCTCCCTCTCTCCTCCCTTCCTCCCTTTTCTCTCTCTCCTCATTTCTTCCCTCTCTCCCTTTCTCCTTCTCTCCCCCCTCTCTCCTCTCTCTCTCTCCCTCTCTTGTTCGTGGTGTTGTGGTGAGACAGGGAGGCATTCGGAAACCTTTGTCCCACAGAAGAAACCCCAGACTGGGCTGTGAACTGGAGACATGTCCCTCCTCCAACTCTGTCCAATGTTTAGGCTCCAACAGTTCAGGAGGGATGCACCCATCCAGCTTTTCGATACCGATTCTGATACTACAGCTTTAAGTATCAGCCGAAACCCGATATCAACCAATACCCATGGAGAAACTGAAAACAGCATTTATTTCCTTTAAACAAAAATAAAATAAGACAGAACTGATCCAAATGTGTAGCTGTTTTTTATCTCTCAAGTAACAACAGAATAACTGTTCTGTAAACATTCTGAGACTTTCTGGGCCGACTATGACCAGTAAACCGTCTTATTACATCAGTGTATATGTCCAACCAGGATATCGACTCAATCGATATTTGGAAGTCGATATCTGATCAAGCAAATTTTTCAGTATCGATATCAGATACCAGTATCGGTGCATCCGTAGTGTTCAGGCAAACTGCATCAGACTTATAGCCGCATACTGAAGGATTAGAGGAAAATCTTGAATTGTGATTTTTCTGTCTGTCAAAGTTCACATTTTATACACGTCCAGAAGAACTGACAAAAAGACTGAAATATGAACTGACGAACTAATACAGGAATCACATTTCAGAACATGTTTGTACAGATCTAAACTACAGGGTTAACAGTTTTTATGCAGAATAACACGAGATTTTGTGTTTGTGGAGGAAATTATGGTGCTTAAAAAACTGCAGCCTTTACAGTTTGCTAATAGCATCCATGCTAATTGTGTCCTTGCTAATTGTGATTTTGCAGCCGTAGAATGGAGCATACAATTAAACACAAAATCATTATTTACCCTAATTTGAAAACGACAATTTGGATATGTTTGTTGACGATACTGATGCTGGAGCAGAGGAGGGGAGAGAGAGCGTATTTATGGGACTGTCTTGAGAGCTGATTGGTTGAGAGGCAGAGGTAGGAGGCTGTGATTGGCTGACAGTGACAGGGGGGAGGGACCAGAGGATTGACAGTCTTGGTTGAGTTTGTGCCTCTGTTTTTATTCTGTTCTACTCTCTCCTCCCCTCTCTCCTTTCTCCTCTTCTCCCTCTCACTCTCTCTTTTGCTTTGCTTTTCTCTTTCTCCTACTTTCCTCCCCCTCTCACTCCTCTCCTCTTCTGTCTCTTTCTCCTCCTCTTACACTCTCTGTCTCGTCCTTTCTTTCTCATCTCTCTCCCCTGCTTTCCTCCCCCTCTCTTACCCTCTCCTCTCACTCCCACTCTTTCTCATCTCTCTCTCCCTCCTCTTTCTCCCGCTCCTCTACTCCTCCTTTCTTTCTCTCCTCTCTATCCTCCCCTCCTCCTGCTCCCCTCTTAATCGTTCTCTTTCTCTTACTCCCTCTCCCATCTTTCTACTCTCATCCTCTCTCTCCTCTCTTTTGTTTTTCTCCCGCTATCCTCCCCCCCTTCTCTGTCGTCTATCTCTTTCTCTTCCGCCTGTCTTTCTCCTCCCTCTCTCTCCTTCCCTTCCTTGTCTCTGCCCCTTTTTTTCCCTGTCTTATCCTCCTCCTCTCTCTTCGTATCTAATCTTTTCCTGTCTTTCTTGACACACACATTTTGCCGTGTTTTTCTTTTTTCTGAATAATGACATCATTGGTTAGAATCTCTGTTTAGGGAGCGAGTGTCTGCTCTGTCTGATCTGTCCAAATATGGGTCTGAGCTGCTCAAAATCACAATCTTTTTTCTGAATTTTTGTTTTAATTTTCAAAGCTTCTATCGAAACAGAAAACCCATTCGTTCCTCTTTATCTTTCCATATCTCTTCCATCAGGGCTGCAGTTTAGGGCTGCAATTTGTGTTTTTAATAATCAAACTTTTTTTTCAAAATCGTTTGCTCCTGACTTTCTTACTTGCGAAGCAGATTATTGTGCAATTAAACAATTGGCACTGCATAAAATTATTCAAATTTAAAGTATTAAAGTTCTATGATATATCTGTATGTACTTAAATAACAGGATCTGATAAGAATGAACATGTAAAGAGCCTCCCCTGTGTGAAAGACTAACCGTCCCTTATACCCCCCTTATACCTTATCGCCCAGTCCTCACCCAACTGCAATTTTTTTGACAATTGTGATTGTGATGAGATTTGTGATTTATGTTTTAACAATATAATTCTGCTCAAAGTTCACATTTTAAACATCTTCTATAAACAGGCACAGCAGTTCAAATTGTCCCTAGAAAATTCAATCAAATGAAACAAAAAACAAAGTCCTTATAGAGGTGCAAATGCAAAGGAGCAGCAACTTAAAAGTGAAAAAAATGCAGAGCACACTCAGATGGCCGATGTCCAAAACTTTGTTTTCATTTTTCGATAAGGTTTCGGCAAAAAGCCTTCATCAAATAATTTATTTCTCTTGCTTTGGAACACTGTGCACTTAATGGCTGCCAGCCCAGGTGCTCATATCCCTTTCCAGCAAATGGGAGGTCCCAGTGTGAGGTCACCCAGTGAGGTCAGCCCACTGTGCAAGTTGCAACAAAGAAAAAAAAAACTTCAGCATTTACTTAAAACACATTTTCATTCAATACACACATTATTTGACCATATTACAAAAAGCACCTTGGGTCAAACTCAACATTAAGTGAATCCAGAATGCTCTTTCTGACAGGAGTATATCCAGACTCCCACCTCTAGGGGGCAGCTTTACATGTTCAATGCCAATATATCTTAAAAAAAGAGATAGGATGGTTAAACTCTACAAAATAAGCTGCCACAGGGTAATTCATGTTTTTGCATCTAACATTACATACAAAAACATGAATCGCTGTCTGAGTGTCCTGTGCATTTTTTCACTCCTAGAATATTCTATACCAACTTACTTGTCAAGAGGCTGTATTCTAAACAATTTAAGTTTTATGTCACATCACTTCAGGTTTGTTTTCGTCATCTCGGGCCTCCATGCTTTCACACACAACTAACCTCCGCTCCCTAAACTCACGCGTGGACGTAAATACACCGCTCTCTCGGCCATGGGGGAACAAGCGCGAAACAAACCTATATATCGGCCTATCTCAATTCAGAACATGTTTGTGCAGATCTAAACTACAGGGTTAGCAGTTTTTATGCAGAATAAGACAGGATTTAGTTGTTTGTGGAGGAAATGGTAGTACTTGCAGCTCTATATTCCATGTTGTATTTTTAGTTTTATCAGTAGTTCCCGTTCACTGTCTGGCCTTGTATCGTTTTGACTGCCCCAAATGGAACTAATTAACAGTTGCGTAACGTTGCTATGTGCAGACAGTGTAAGACTCTTTGGCTCTGCTCCTCGTTGATGAAATGCAGCTTGGAAATAATTGTAAACATTCAGAAACAAGAGAGAGGGGTTAGGGCAGAAGATGGATTATTTATTGCTTCATTTTGCCCCATTGGAGCCACATAAAGTGCAGAGATTTGAACCTGTTGTTTGCGGTTTGGCTGGAAATACGGTGAAGTCTTGTAAAGCTGTAAGATTCATATCCGCTGTATTCTCTTGCATGCTAAAGACGAATGGTTTAAATCTTATGGTTACACAATAGTCATGTATTGTAAGTTCATCAGACCACAAGTTTATGCTCCTAAAGGAAATATCAAATGACATCGCGTCCAGCAGCAGTAACATGGAATCGGGACTGTTACAGAATCCTGTGCATTTCAGAACATGTTTTAAAAGTCTAAACTACAGCTTTTACACAGAATAAGACCTCATCGAGACACAGGGAGGGCATCTGATACACATTCACACAAATATTCATACAGTGTACTGCACACAGACGCTGGGGATGAGGCAGGTTAAATGTCTTGCCCAAAAACACAACTGCAGTATTTATACTGCAGAGAATTTGAACTGCCAACCTTCGGATCAGAGGACGAACACTGTACTAACTGCACTACTGTCGCTCTTAACAATGCAGTAAACTAGGACTAAACCAGGACTAAACCAGGACTAAACCAGGACTAAACCAGGACTAAACCAGGACTAAACCAGGACTAAACCAGGACTAAACCAGAGATGTATCAGTTTAATGCCGTACTACATTCCATGCAAAGCAATGCATTAAATCAGTGGCTCTCAAACTTTTCACACCAAGTGCCACCAAAAAAAAGATTTGGCTTTCCAGGTACCATCAGATCTAAACCAGGTTTATACCAGGACTATTCCAGGTCTAATCTATGGCTAAACCAGGTCTAAAAGTGGACAAAGGAGGCCAAAATGTGGATAAAATGAACTCTAAATGAGACAAACCCATAAACTGAAGAGATGTCCAAGTACCACCTGAAGGACCTCGACTACCACAGTTCCAGATGGTGATGGGAAGAATACTTTACAATTTGTATTTAGTTACAGAATAGTGAATACCTGAAGTAAAATGTATTTTGTAATGTATTCTGTTATGTGTTCCAATCAGAGTACTGTATTCTGAATACTTCCAATACTTTGACAAAGAGTTGCATTTAAATTGAAGCAGGATAAGGTTGAAAAACAGCTTTATGTTTGTTTCACTGTTTGTTATGCATTTCCTATCACTAATTAGAGAAGGAAAAACCTCACATTTATTCACCACAAGAGCACTGTTTTCTAGTTTTCTCACTCACTATGTGCAGTTTGTGTGTGTGTGATCAAATGCCGTAATGTATTCCTTTGATTTTCGGACAGTAACTCTATTCTGAATACCACCAAATGAAAGAGTATCTGTACCGGAATACAGTTACTCCAAATGTGTCTTCTGAATCTGTATTCTCGGTACATGTATTCAGTTACTTCAGTTATTTCCAAACACTGGTTTGAGAAACAGTGACTTAAATCCATAAAAGACAACAACACTTTTCCACACCTGCCATTATTTGTTCCCTTTGGTGCCCTCAGTCGAACTCAGTCAAACCTGCCCCTTAAATGTCCCATTTTATAACGAAGCAACAAGTACCACATGTTTTTGTACAGGGACAAAACTCACTCTTTGAAATTGCACCACTCAAGGTTGATGTTGGTGATAGAAACATTCATTTAAGTGCTACAAATACATATGTTATAAACGCTGAAAATGCCACGTTATTGGTGCATCATGTGCTTTATAAAATTCACGTGTGTGGGAATTTCATGAGGAATACTAAAAAGGGAAATTCATAAATGTTGAAACCGGAATGTTGACAGTTCCATCTCAGCTCCAATCAGTCCTTACTGACTTTGTGTCGTTGGGCAACACACTTGACTCACCTTCCTTATGTATCAATGAGTGATTGGTGATGGTCGAAGAAGTAGTTCAGGTTCAGACTTCCAGCCATGTCTCAGTCTGTCTCAGGGCAGCTGCGGCTACACAAGTTAATCATCATGTGTATAGAGTAGGGTTGTCAAAAGTACTGAAAATCAGATACTAATCGATATTAAAACTAGTAGCAAAACTAGATACTCATTTGGGCAGGTTATTGATACTAAAAAAGTCACATTCACAGGACAGAAATGAAGAGTATAAGACCACATAGGCCTGTATACGACCATGAACCGCTATGGAACCTACCTGGATGACTGAAGGAATACAGCGATATGAGGCCACGAGGTAATATAAGAGAATGAATGAACTGAAAATCACATCCTGTTGTCTAAAGAAAGAGTGCTTTTTATTTTCCGTGTGGTATCGGAATCGGTATTGAGTCTATTCCTTAGTATTGAAATAGATTGAAATTTTAGTATCGTGAAAACACTAGTAGAGAGTGAGTAAATAATAGAGTGTAAAGCTTGAGTGTCCAAACAGTGCCATGATCCTGTTGTATGCAAACACTCAGGATCTGCAGATTAGCAGTAGCTTTATCTGAAGTAGCTGAACTTGGAGTAAGTGTTGAGTTGTGCTCTGTTTGCATTTGTAATGCAATTTGTAATAGGTCATATTTCATTTACAAAGTAAGACAGATTGTGTTTTGTGTTTTGTCTCTCCTCCTCTCCTCTTCCCTCACCCTCCTCTCTTCTCCTCCTCCTGTCTTCTCTTCTCCCTTTTACTAACTCCTCCCTATCTCCTCCTTGCTCTCCCCTCTCTCTACCTTCTCTCCCCCCCTCCCCTTCCCGCCTCCTCTCCCTATCTCCCTTTCTCCCTCCCTTTCTCTCTCTCTCTCTCCTCCTCTCTCCCTCCTCCCCCTCTCCGTCCCTCCTCCCTCTTTCTCCTCACAGCAGATAACAGGGTGACTCAGCGCTGCATCATAGACACAGGGTCACAGAGTACATTTGGACTCTTTGTGAGTCCTGCTAATGCTAATGCTAATGCTAACCACACTTAGATTTACCAGAGAGAGGCAGTTTGCAACAGGCTGTTTAATTCTGTGTAAAAGGTGCTAACCCTGTAGTTTGGACCTCTACAAACATGTTCTGTGCAGTAGAAGACCCCGTGGAGACACAGGGAGGGCATCTGACACACAAGGGCACTGAGTTCATGTCCAAGGACACAACTACTGTATTCACCATAATTTCCTCCACAAACAACAAAATCTCCTGTCTTATTCTGCATAAAAACCGCTAACCCTGTAGTTTAGATCTGTACAAACATGTTCTGAAATGTGATTCTTATTATTAGCTTGTCAGTTCATATTACAGTCTTTTTGTCAAATTTTCTGGATGCGTTTAAAATGTGAACTTTGAACAGAATCCTGTTATTAAAACATAAATCCCAAATCTAATCACGATCGTAATGCTTGTCAGAAATTTCCTAATTAGATATTTTTCCCAAATCCTTCAGCCCTATTCTCTCTTCACATTTCCACATCTCTCTCCTCTTATTATCCGGAGTCCGAGGGGTTATGCAGACCACATGCGCTCTGTGGCACTTGGAGAGTTTGAGAAGTGATTTTCCTTAAGTATAGACTCCGTGTCCAAACTGGAACATAAACCGCGATCATGACCCAAAACATGTCAAATATAATGCCAGGTTTGAGATTACATCAGCGCTCATCTGTTAAACCCCATGGGAGCCCGGGTCAAAGATACTTTATAATGTTATACACAGTTCTCTCAGACTTTTACATTGTGAACAGGTTTCCTTATCAAAAACATACCTCAAGTTGGTTAAAGTGACTTATTGTGCAAGATCAACTTTAATGAGTGTAGTGTTGTCACAATACCAAAATTTCAAAACTCGATTTTCATACTTAGGAATAGACTCAATACTTAATACCGATTCTGATACCATGATTATAATAAAAACACTATTTATTTAGACAACAGACTGATTTTCTTTCTTCCATAGTGGTCCATGGGTGTATACTAGTCTCTTTGGTCTTGACCCTGGAGAACCCACGGGGTCAAATTTGGCCGCAGTTAATTGCTGCTACCCAAAAAATATGTCAAATTTAACTTCAAAAGCCCAGAGTGCCACTTCTGGCCCCTGCATAGAGACACCTAGTGGATGAATATTGAACTAAAATGAGCCAGAGTGGTAGTGATTTTGGCCTTGTGTTCTTGTTTCCATCGGCCAAAGTGTGTTTTTCATTTCATGTCTCATTGTATCTGTGTGGTTGACTGATTATTTTCCTAAATTTAAAATAGTTTGCATTGACAGTGTTTGTTTGCATTGACAGTGTTTGTTACTGTGATTCTTTGAAATGATGCGTCTAAAGCCCAATGGGTCAAATTTGGCCCTGATCCTAAATTAGGGAATAAAGGGTTCAAATTGAAAAAGTTGATATTTCAGTGTTCAGTGAACTTACAGCAGTAATTTAATACATTGTTCATAATTTTCCAAAGACGAAAAAGGTTCTTGAGTTCTCCAGGGTTAAAAGGAAGAACTCACAATAAATATGCAGGGTTTGTGTGTTAAACAGAAAATAGTATGTTCTTGGGTTTCCAGGGTTAAACGAGTTCTGATACAGCTCAAGCTCATTCTAAAGCTGTCCAAGATTCATTTCTGTCTTGTGAATATGACCTTTTTAGTATCGATACCTGCTAAAATGAGTATCTAGTTTCGATACTTGTGATGCTTATTGACAGCCCTACTGGCACGTCCTCTATTTTTTTATACAGAGGGATATCAGTCTGATCACTCAGTCACACCTCGAGCCAGAACCAAACACGACCGTCCAATCAGATTTGTTTATTCAGTGATGCATGTGAAACAAAGGATCTCATTGGTCACCCATCATTTTGAACCAAATGACATTTCCCTCACCTCAGATTAACAGAGTTTAGTTTAGAAAGAGTTTAGAAATCCGCCATGTTTTTCAGTCCCATGTGATTTTTTTTTTTTCCTTTCTTTTTTCTTTGTAAGCGGCCATATTTGTTTTGATACAGACGATTCACCCGAGTTTCACCGGTGACCAGACTCACATCTTCGTAAAGTATTGGAGAAATGTGTATTCTGGATCCCAGGCCACTTTAATGAGTTTTTAAACACGTTCTAATAGTGTTCGCTTTCTTACTTATTTTGATTGATTCATGCGTCTTTGAGTAATTTTCTCATACCCCCTATCTCCGCCCACTTCCCTATACAAAAAAATAATAATAATTACATCACCATTTTTCAACAATAAAACCAGAAATGCCGTGTAACTCTCCTCCTCTTTTGATTGAGGATGAGGCAAATTTCGCTAATCTGCTCGTCTCCATGGAGATGTTACTGTTTTGTCTTGAATGTTCCGCAGTACGGCATTAAACTTGTATGTGTTGCATTTATTCAATTACAGGTTTATATTGTTACTTGACAAAACGTGCATTCTTGCTGTGAGTGGACTTGCCTCTTCACAGATCTGACCTGTAACTTTGCACACTGCTCTAAATCCAGTGGGAGCCTTATAGACTTGTGTGATCGATCAGAGCGACACTTTATCAATACGTTTAAGTGTCTCCTTAACCTCTGCGTTCAGACAGAGGATAAATATTCTACTGCCTGTTGACTTGTTTAAAGTAACACTCAAATACACGCTCTCAGACTACTACTGCTATTACTACTACTACTACTGCTACTGCTGCTACTATGACTCTTACTACTACTGTTACTACTACTGTTACTACTACTGCTACTACTACTGCTGCTGCTACTATTACTACTACTACTGCTACTGCTACTGCTATAACTGCTACTGCTACTGCTACTACTGCTGCTTGTACTGCTGCTAATAATAATCACGCATTAGTTTTATGTAACCCTTTCCAGATACTCAAAGTCACTTCACATTTCCGTGCATTATTCATTCACTCAACACTTGGTGGTGGTAAGTTACTATTGTAGCCACAGCTGCCCTGGGACAGACTGACAGAAGAGAAGCTGCCAGTCTGCGCCATCGGCCCCTCCGACCACCACCAACATTCACACATACACCACTGTCTTAGTAGGGTGAAGTGTCTTGCCTAAGGACACAAAAACATTTTTTTTTTGCCACTGGCGCCAGACTGTGGCCGATGGTGAACGATCAGCTCGGGTGTTTTTAATGGCGAGGTCTACAGCCAATGCTCTGTCAATAAAAGCATGTGGTTTGGAGCAGACGAAGACATTGGAGGAAGAAATGAGACTACAGCACTGATTAAAAGTCTTGTTTATGTTCATGAAATCAATACTTAAAGCCATTTTTATTCTGTTCTTGAAAAAAAAAAAAAAAAAAAGGGCTGAAAACCGAGATCGATCAATAAGAGGAAGAATATCACTCAGCCACACTGACACTTGTTGGTGTTGCCCTGCCTAAGGACTACACCACTGTACTAACCAGACTCAACCCCACTAGTGATGGAGTTACAGCTGCTGCTATTACTGTTACTGCTACTGCTACTACTGCTGCTGCTACTACTGCTGCTGCTGCTACTACTACTACTACTACTGCTACTGCTGCTACTAATACTACTGCTGCTACTACTACTGCTACTACTACTGCTGCTGCTACTATTACTACTACTACTGCTACTGCTACTGCTATAACTGCTACTGCTACTGCTACTACTGCTGCTTGTACTGCTGCTAATAATAATCACGCATTAGTTTTATGTAACCCTTTCCAGATACTCAAAGTCACTTCACATTTCCGTGCATTATTCATTCACTCAACACTTGGTGGTGGTAAGTTACTATTGTAGCCACAGCTGCCCTGGGACAGACTGACAGAAGAGAAGCTGCCAGTCTGCGCCATCGGCCCCTCCGACCACCACCAACATTCACACATACACCACTGTCTTAGTAGGGTGAAGTGTCTTGCCTAAGGACACAAAAACATTTTTTTTTTGTTGCTACTACAACAAGTACTACAGCTACTAGAACAACTACTACTGCTACTACTACCAGTACTTGTGGCGCTGCCTCCCTGCTGCCTGTGCCTCCCTGGGTGGTTGGTCTGTGGCTGTCTGGCAAAACAGCCAGACTTCCTCAATTACACAAAGGTCTGAAGCGGTTGAACAAAAATAAGAGAATTCACGTATTTTGTCCTCAGATCTGCAGAAAAGTGGAGCACTGGCTGCAGAGAGCTACTGTTGACTTAAATAAGGTTAACAAGTTTAGACAAGCTCGCCCCGAGTTCAGCCTGTAATGTATTCTGTGTGGTTAGCGGTCTGAATATACAAAACCTGTAATCTTGCACAGGGTCTGAGCTCGAGAGCCGTTTATCATGCACTATTGCTAATTTAAAGTTTTAAGCTTATAATGACAGTGGAGGGAGGAAGCTTAAAGTCACACGCTGTAAGATTACCGTTACCTGCTTGTCTCCATGGAGATGTTATAGCTTTGCCTGGAATGTTCCGCAGTATGGGATAGTGTTCTCACTGCTAATCTATGCAATCTTATACTCGTTCTGATACAGCTCAAGATCATTCTAAAATTATTCAGGAAAGGTCAAAGTTCAAAGGTTCAAGTGACTATCTAGTTTCGGTACTTGTTTTAGCAACGATTAATCTTTGATTTTTGACACTTTTGACAACCCTGTCATGCACTATTGCTAATTTAAAGTTTAAGCTTAGTAAAGACAGTGGAGGGAGAAGGTTTAAAGTTGCACTATGTAACGTTTTTGTGGAGCGTTCGCTACCTGCTTGTCTCTATGGAGGTGTTATAGCTTTGCCTAGAATGTTCCATAATATGGCAATTAACTTATTTAGTATTTCCATGGAGACAAGCAGGCGATGCCACCAGGCCAAGTTACAGGTTAAATTGAACACATGCAAAATAGGTATGTTTAATGCCATGCTGTGGAACATTCCAGCCAAACCAATAACTACATGGTAGCGGATTCCCAATCAGAAAAGTTACATAGTGCATCTTTAAGTATATTTGCACATGTAAACTTCACACTGAAAAGTGCATGGTCCAGGAATTGGCTCTGTGCACAACAACAACCTACTTCCTGCCCAATTGTTTTCATGGTTAATGGTTTTATTAATTTGGATCCCCATTAGCGACAGCATAGCTCTTGCTGTTCTTCCTGGAGTCCACTAAGTGTTTGCAGAGTCAAGCTAAAATTAATAAATATTTAAAGATAAGGCAGTGGACAAGGATGTCACTGACTACATGTTAAACACAAATAAGGAGAAAACTTGTCTCAATGCTAACGCTAATGCTAATTTTGAGGCATAATAAATATTACAATAATGGTACAAACTGAAGTAATCTACATATAAAAACAACCGCGTTGTTTTATTCAGTTTGATTATTTTTTAATTAAAATTTTAATAGGCTGTTTTTAATAAGTCTGCATTAGCTTTAAGACACAGTGAGCTAGCTAGCCTGCCTCTTGAACCCGTACTGTGAGGCTAACCACTCTGCCACAGTGCTGCCAAATTAATGACCATAATCTTGATTCATAACTTGGCTCACTTTGCGCTCACTCCCTCTGTGACCCCAAATATCTGTCCTGCTGCCAGACGATATAAGATCCCACTGACTTAGACTCAGCAGAACTGGCTCTATGGCTTCCCTCTCAGGACGACCACAATGACTGCGCTCGGGTCTGCTCCTAAACCCAGTCACCCCTCACGTCCTCCTGGGTACCGCGCGCTGGGTTTGGCCCGGGCTCTAGCTGCTGGGGAAAACATTACAAAACCCTTTAATCTGAGCTGGTGGACACAGCGCTGGCCATGATGTTTTGGCAGAAGTGTATGGAGCGTTTCGCAGTTTGATTTATTTGACCTTTATTTATCCACACAATTTGAAACTAATTAGTGAAAACATAGTTTGTAAACCCTGAATGGTAATGGTAGTATTCGTAGCAGATGGGGCTGAAGGATTTGGAAAAATATCTAATTGTGATTTTTTTTTTTTTTTGCTGACAAGCAATGTGATTTATGTTGTAATAACAGGATTCTGTTCAAAGTTCACATTTTAACCCGTACCAGAAGAACTGACAAAAACACTCAAATATGAAGTGACAAACTAATACAAAAATCAGATTTCAGAACATGTTTGTGCAGATCTAAACCGCAGGGTTAGCAGGTTTTATGCAGAATAAGACATGAGATTTTGTTGTTTGTGGAGGAAATTATAAGTATAGGAGTATAAGTCGCACTGGAGTATAAGTCCCACCAGCCAAAAAATGCATAATAATAATGAAGAAAAAAACATATACTCAGATATGATTTATATTTGAAATATAAGTCGCACCCCCGGCCAAACTATGAAAAAAGTGCGACTTATAGTCCGGAAAATACGGTACTTCAAAAATTACAGTCTGTGATTTGCTAATTGCGTCCATTCAGTTGAAATTCGGATACGATTTCAATTAATCTTGCAGCCCTAGTAGCATAAATGAAATATCAGGTGTAGTGGTAGGTAGTGGTAACGAGGACATGTGGAGCGCTCGCTACCTGCTTGTCTCCTTGGTGTTACTGCTTGTTACTTTTTGCAGGTGGCATGTTGCTGGCATGATGCCATGGAAAGTTAAACCGTAATTCGGAATATTCTTCATGGAGATAGATACAGTTTATGTACATTTTATATTGGCCAAAGGAACAACATTTGGAGGTTTGTGGAGATTCAAGTTTGCTCAAAGTAAGAATGCAGGTTTTTCAAACAACCCAAATAAATAAATAAATAATGAAATATGAATGTGTCCAAAAGCTGTTTACGTCAACTTGTTTTAGAAATAGGACCAGTCCATATTGAAATATAAAGTAAAAGGTGAAACTGTGTCAGAGTCCTCCTTTGTGTTGGCAGTAGTGCTTTGTCTGGAGGAGTTTCCATCACTGAAGCTGCAGCATTATTTATGTTCACACTCAGGCCCTGCTCGTCCTCATGTTTGACTGATGGACTCCCAAATCTGCTGAACTCTGGCTTTTTCAGGCACTTTAGCTCTGAAAAGTTGTGAAAAAAAAGGACTGTTTGACTTGTGGAGGTTTGCATTTTCAGCAGATGGGAGACAATACTTTTAACTTGTTTGTGGGGGAATATGCAAAAGCAGCAGAAACTTAGCAGAGATAAACATGAGGCGTCAATGGGCGAAGCAGTCAAATATGTTTATGATGTAATGGTGTGTAATGAATGCACAGAAAGGAAAATGTGTTAAAGCTGATCTATGTAACTTTTCTGGTGGTGGGTGGGGGAGCATTGTCGCCTCTCCACAGATCTGACTGTAATCTGTAACTCGGCCTGAAGTGAAGGCAAATGTATTTATATAAAGCACAATGCAATAAATACTTTAAAATGCAACCAGTTTAATGAGATGTTTAATTTGAACTAATAATATCTCCATGGAGACAAGCAGGTTGCGGACCCTCACCAGAAAAGTTACACTATGCGCCTTTACCAAAATAATCTTGACAGTTCTTTGGTAAAGGCTCATTCTGTCTTCAGTTTTAAACTCAGAATGAACGATTCTTTTTGTCAGAAGAGATATTAACCATAAATAAACCACAGAATTCTGACCTGTCCTCCAGCTCTGTTTAAACCATAGGGACTGTAGAATGTTTTGGTGTCACGTAGGGATGTAACATAACCAATATATTGTGAAATCGTATCGTCACAGTAATATCGTGGATGGTGGTCAAGTCTCTTTGTAGTTATGGTGCAGCAACAGCTAAAAAAACAGAGGAACTACTTGTACAATGATCCTTTGCTCTGTTTCAGTGCAAACAGCATCAAGAAACTTTTATTAAGCACCTTTAAATTGAAATTCTTTAGCTTATAGGCTTGTCAAGGAATTGTAAAATGAAAAAGCATAGCATATTCACCATTTTTTAGCCACAAAATATCGCAATAAATATCGTACTGTGAGATGCATATCGTGAAAATGTCATACAGAGAAATTTGGATATTCACAGTGTCACACAACCTATTGTTTCTCGTCTAAATCTTCTCATGCTTGAAATACTTCCTCTTCCTGGATGTACATAGGACTTTTGTTATCAGTTATATTCAAATGTTTCCACGTAGAATAATGTTACAGCGCCCTGAGACTGACAGATTGTAGACTGAGGATGCTGAGGGGCTTTGCGCACGACAACAAAACACACACCAAACAATACGGCAGTACATATCTCCCGAATGCGGTGCCCCCTGTGGATGGTTTAATCAAAGCTCGGGTTTAAATACGAGTGGGACTGAACCTCAAAGGACTTACCGACACTGTCTTTGTCAATGGAGGGGAGAAATTGAAACAAGCTATTTTATCCACAGAAGTGGAAGAGGATTAGACTGTCGACAAAGAAAATGGTTTGTGTTAAGAGAAAACTAAACTTGTAGTCCTTAGAATATGTGCTTTTGATGTGATTTGAGCTGTTGACCTTCCAGTTTATGGGTGGACTTAACCCACTGCCTCACATGTTGCCCCAGTTTCAATAACATAGCTACTTTAAATGGCCTGTACATGCTTTTTTGTTTTTCTGTTTTTTTTTCTCCATGGATGTCTTGGCCCAGTACAGATATATTGTATAAAGATCTCTTGAGGTCAGCTGTGTACTGTCTGCATCTATTTATAAAGCGCTTTAGTGTCTTACAGTCTGGAAGTGAGCATTAGCATGTGTTGTGTTTTCCATCATGACACATCTCTCAGAAAAGTGCTTATAAACTTGTCACGGTAAGTTATTAGGATGCTCAGAATGGATAAGATAAGTGAGGAAGAACTTTGGACCACTGCAAACCATTTAAAAATTACTAGTTCTGTTTTTCATGTTGTTTAAGATGCTAAAAATGAAGTACAGCACATTTAGTAGGTGGAGGATGTATTGTATATTTGAATAAACATCCCTCACTGTAGGTAGGTACAGCTGCTGTGGGACAGGACCCGCCTGTAAAGGAGAGAGAGATTATGTTCTCTATATACATACCATGTTTACTCGCTCTTCTCTTGACCCCTCGACTAACCCACTTCCCACAAACGTTGTTTTAACCCTTTCGCGGAAACACAAGCACATTTCACCTGTCAGTGTTACTGTATACTCCACCCCCTCCTCTCTCCCTCTCTCCTGTCACTGTATGGAGAACACATGGCTCTGCTTTCCGCATCACTTCCCATCAGCCCTGCTCTTTGAAGTAGCGGTGGTTGTTGGTTGTTTTGGACTTGTTTTTAGTCCATTTGCCTGTTAGCGGGTTAGGGGGTTAGCATGTTAGCGTATGGAGTTACTGGTAGGGATGGGCATCGTTAAGAACTTAATAATATCTAGGTTACAGTTTAGGACATTGCAGTTGCTTGTTTATTTCATATTCATGGGTGTCAGGCATAAGGATTCCTTCCTGATTTGAATGAATTGCTATAGAAACATTCCTCCGTCGTTATAGCAATAACACAGTTCAAATCAAAATATTATATCTGTTGAATGGGGAAAGGTCATCACAAAATCATTAGACTGAAACCCATGAATAGGCTAAATAAATGACCAATGATGTGTTCACTCGCCTCAGGGATAGCGGGTTATTTTGGACTTCTTGTTTTTAACCTGTTAGCGTGTTAGCTTTAGAGGTTGCAGGTGAAACTAGGTTGTTTTGCACTTCTTGTTTTTAGCCTGTTAGCCTGTTAGTGTTGGGGGCAGTGGGTTGTTTTGGGCTTGTTCTGAGCGTGTTAGCTTTAGAGGTTGCAGGTGATACTAGGTTGTTCTGAACTTCTTGTTTTTAGCCTGTTAGCACTGGGAGTTACTGGAGGTAGTGGGTTGTTTTGGACATGTTTTAGCTTGTTAGCTTGTTAGCATGTTATCGTTGGAGGTAGTTGGTTGCTTGGAGGTAGTTGTTTGTGTTGGACTTGTTTTTATCATATTAGCGTTGTAGTTGGGTGTTTTGGAGGCGCGGTGGGCTTACTGGAAGTGCCTCAGACTGGGGAGGAATGCAGGAAGAGGGTGGGAGACCGGTTCAGAGGCTGCGGTTTTGAGGGAATGTGTCGAGCATGCCCCCGGCTCCAGCACCACACACATATGGAGCATATGGACTGTTAGCAACTCCTCAAGTCACTGTATGTTCTCATTCATTTTACCCATTCATTTCAGAACAAAATTGAAGGAGTTAAAAATAATAAAGCTCCAATGCAGGCTAATAAACTTGAATATTGTATATTTTTGGACGTAAAAGTTCATGTTTACATCTTGTTTACATTTTGTGTTTTGGTTCTAATGGCAAACATATGACAGCATTTTTCCATTTTGTCCAGGTTTTAATATTATACAGAGTTTCATCTACTTTGTGCAAGCAACTGCTTGTCCCTATGGAGATATTGTTTTGCAATTTCCCAAAGTATGGCATTAAATCCTCGCATTTATTCAAGTAGCCTCAAGTGTTTTTATTGCAAAAACACACATGTAAACACATACAAACACACACACACACACAAAACCTTCAAAAACATACTCTTTCTGTGATTGGGGCTGCCTCTCAGCAAATTACTATACAGAAAAGTTATATTGTGTAACTTTAACCAAAATAATCCAGTTGCACAGTTAAGACGTATCTGTTTTGTCATGTCTGTAACTTCTTCATTATTGTTTTTTTATAATGTGATGGTGTCCAGTCAGTCCTTTCTACATTCTGCTTGAATCCAGAAGGGGCTGGAACTGGACCATAGAGTGTGAAAAATCTATATCCGAACTTGAGACGGTCCAACCACAGCCGCTAATTTGTATTGCTTGTCTCTAAAATGCAAAAGACGTCTCCTCTTGAATAATTCTCGTAACATTCAGCACAAAATCTATAACATCTTTTACCTGAGATAAATAAGAGTTTTTCAGTCCTGTGTTTTTTTTCCCCCTTTTTATTCCTAAACCACTAGGGGTTGGAATCTACGGCTATCTCACGATTCTGAGGCTCACGAGCCGATGCAAGAACGACCATCGATGCATCGATGCATCTTTATGTTTTACATTTTACCATTCATATCAAATTACTTCACCTAAAAACTCAAACATGAATGAAATAAAGCCTCAGACAAATCCTGAACAGAGAGATATTCCTGTGGGTCACTGTGTGACAGTGGAGAGGTCACCGTCTGACGACAGCAGCAGCAGCAGTCGGCTACAGTGCCACCCCATCTGTATTAAATATAATTGTCCTATAGAATGTTGTGATGTCATCTGAAACCCAGCAATAACTCATCCATAAGTATCTTATACAGTTGGACTGATGGTTCCTCGGGCGGCAGAGTGGACCTCCGTGTATCATCAAAGTTCATGTAATTAATTTGAACTGGAAACAGCTGTGTTGTTTATTGGCACGTCTTCTGTAGAAACAAACAATGTAATTTATCACAAGAAGAAACATCAACAAGATAGAAGTTTACCCATGTCGGCCATCTTTGAGAATTCCTACAAGAGACATCGGAAATCCCAAGAGGAATTTTTCGACATAAACAAACAAAATGCCATTCTCGCTCTCTCCGGCTATAAAGACTGAAAAATGGTGTTATAATGTTAACTCAAATTCCCCTGTGGCACCCACTCACTCAGATCTGCGCCTTTAAAATTCACAAACAAAGAAGCAACACAAGAGTTTACAAAGAAATATGTTAATCTGTAGTCCTCATGGGAGCACATTTTATACATTTTAGTGAATCCTCATCAGAAACAGGCCAGGAGCTGTGCATGTGTCATTGATCCTGCAGATTTAGTCTGTAGAACTCCTCTTTGTCTTTAAAATCATACATACATTAAAGCCTTAGTATGTAACTATAATATGCTTTTTTACTCAAATAAAAGCATGTTTTTTCACTATGGATATTTTTATTGCACTGAGAAACTGCACTGAGAAAAATCATGTGTCCTTACTGTGAGCGGGCTTGCATCTCCACAAACCTGACGCTTATTTGACCTGGAGGAGGACCTTCTCCTACTTTTTTCCATGGAAATGTTGTTCCTTTGGCTGTGATCTTTCGCATAAACTTAAGTTTAGTTTTGAGTGAAGTTTAAGCAGGGTTTTAACTTTCCATTTCCACGAAATCATGCTCCCTCCAGGAAGTTGCATACTGTATCTTTGTCCAGACTTGTTCTGATCATGTAGGGGACTGTTGATATAGCACAGATGTAATTATTTTTAGTGATTTTTGCTACGACTGTACTACAACTTTAATTTGGGACTTGCCATAGATTAATTTAAAGGTGTACCTGATTTTTACTGTCTTAAAAACACAAAAAACTTGTTCATTTTAAACAGTTTGCAGTGGTCCAAAGTTATTCCTCACTTACCTTATGCATTCTGAGCATCCTAAATATTCACTGCAATAAGTTTATAAGCTCTTTTCACAACTTTTAGAGACCAGCATGGAGTTTTGCCATGACAGTAAAGCTAACATATAGCATGCTAACACACACTTCTTGATAATCAAACAATAAAACGCTTTCTAATTAGATGCAGACAGTACACTGCGGATTTATTCTGACCTTACGAGCTGCTTTTAAAATATATCTGTACTGGGGCAAGACAGATTTTGCTCAAATACATGGAGAAAGTCTGGCCTTTAATGTAATTACTGGGACAACAATCTTAGAACAAATCTTCAGGTAATCCTAATTTATTCAATTTTTATTAGAAACACCACTTCTTCATTTATTTTTAATAGTTTCTCTTTGAGGTAAACTAAAAAAAAGCAAAGACACAGTTCATTGCATGGTAAATAGCTGCATAATTGCGCACTGAAATCTTACAGCAGTCGCTTCAGAGATTAACCGTCTCTCCTCCGGTGGAAAACCTTGGCCAGGACTTTGTGTGTTTATGCTAATAGGACCTAATCCCCATGAATCACTTTATGCTAACGATTTGCCAAAACGCGGCACCTTTCTCCGCTCTTATCGGCTGTGGGAATCTCAGTTCTGCGTTAGATTGAGAACTGTTGATTTAGCAAAAAAAAAAAAAAAAAAGAAAGAAAAATGTAGCTAGGAAAAAGTGTGTGTTGGCAAAACGTCAAATTGCCGTTGGGTAGCTGCAGGGCTAGCGGGAGGCGGAGGGTTGGGGAGCTCTGCAGGAAGTTGGCCTATTAAGAGCAGGCTAACGGTGCGGTTTAGCTAGCACACAGAGAGAAGGGAGTCCAACTGCACTGTGCATGTCAAACCCACTCATTCAAGCTGTTAACTAGGCCTTAGAGGTCCACTATAGTGTTGACACAATACTAAAATTTCAAACTCGATAATTCGATGCTAAGGAATAGACTCGATACTGATTCAGATACGACGATTATAATTAAAAACTCTTTTCTATATTAAATAATAGTGCTTTCTTCTATATTACTATGTGGCCTTATAACTGTGTAATCCCTCAGTCAATACATCAATACTAGTTTTAGTATCGATCAGTATTTGAATAACTACGGAGAGTGCAGCCCGACAACAGCTAACAGGGACTTTTTTTTACTCTGCATAATTAGCCATGTGCTCCGAGGATGAGCGTCTTTTTCCTGGCCTCACTGCTGTTTTTATCCTGGCTCTGTGGTAGAAAGTGACCAAGTAGAAAAGTAAAAGATCAGCACAACTCATCCAAGACCATTATCCATGTGACTAATACTTAAGTCCTCAAAATCTCTTGTAGTCTACTTCTTCACACTATGCGGTATCGGACTGGTATCGGTATCGGCGAGTGCATTAAGATCAAAGTTTAGTAGTGCTGTGAAGAAATGGCCTGATAAGTTGCTATGATACATTTTGTGCTGAGAGCTGATTGGCTGTGAGGGGTTTTTTGTCTGAAAAATCTGTTCTAAAGCTAAATCTGTTCTAAAGTGTCTGAAAACTCATGCATGTGAATACTTTCAACTGTAAAGAGGAAGTAAATCTGTTACCAAAGATTGTTCTTATGCTTTCTAAACCATTGCTTCTACCATCGCACTAGCTTCTTATCCTTTGTTAGCAGTGAGCAGGAGTTTTTCGGTTGAATCGTGAGTTGCATTATAGTTGTATTTGTGGAACTATTAAATCAAAATGTCAGAAAAAGAAGAAACTAATCTCTGGCCTGGTTTTGGCTCTGATCCTTTTGGCCTGGCTGTTTTTCGGGCACAGGGGCAACTCCTGTTTGAAAATGTCCCTGTATCTCCCCATGTCTGAGGCTAAAGCTGCTTTGTGGTGCTGTAATCTGTGACTGTTTGTTTAATCTGACGCGTTTCTCTATCAGGGTGCGGCGTGGGAATGACGGCGCCCGGCCAAAATACACAAGCCTGTGCTGTCCGCGCCAACTTCACTGTTCAGACCTAATGCTCAAATGTGTCATGGAAACAGGTGCAGAAGTGGAGATATTAAAAGTCCTGATTTTTCCCGTATTTGAACAAAACGTGTCTTGCCCCAGTTCAGATATATTGTATAAGCAGCTCAAAAAATAATGCATTTAATTAGAAAGAGTTTCATTGTCCGATAATCAGGAGGTGCGTGTTAGCAGGGTAGTTGTTGTTAGCTTTAACGTGACTGCAAAACTCTCCGCTGCTAAATGCCAACACATAACATATTTAGATCACCTGTTACCTGTTTTGAAAATGCTTTATTTGCCGAAAACAACATATTAGAATGTTTAATAATATTCGCTTTCATTTTTGACACTATCACAACACAACCAGCGTGCATCCTGCTAATGAAACTACTGCATATCACATCAGGTTTGTCAGGTTGTTGTGTACAGTTTTGTATCCTGCTTTTGTATATTTATGGCAACTTGCCATGTGGGAGCATGGATGACATAGGCTTGCGTGCTAACTGTAAGGAGGGTTCAAATAGGACCCGGGAGAAATCGCTAAAATTATCAAACATGTAAGGATGACGTATATTTGCATAATGCCCCCTCTTTAAATAGACTCTAATACTTCTCTAGCACAGTCCCAAAGAGATGGGATGATTTCAAGACATAAATCAAAATCCCTCTTTCTCTCTCCCACTCTCATTTCTTTCATCTCCTTCTCCCTCCACCCCATCTCTCTCTCTCCTTCCCCTCCTCGTTTCTCGTTCCCTCTCTCTCTCTCTCTGTCTTGTTTAAGTTGGATTTAAACATCTCACTGGATACATTGGTTCATTCATGGACAGATCAGTAGGAGGCACTCGCAGGAAATCTAGAATAAATGTTATGGCGATAAAAGCAGAGTAAATATAGCGGGTTTAAACGGTTAGCTAGCGCGGAGAGTTCACGCTGACTCATGTTTAAATATGGATTTGTGGAGAAACATGTCCAGATTGAGTTTCATCCAACATTTGTCAAAAGATTTACCTTTTTTCTTCCTTTACTGCAGTGAAACCCAAGATAACATCTGTGGTGGTGTGTAAAAAGTTACACAAAATATCACAGGTTCAGTACGGCAGCCCAGCGTGGTGTGTCCCTCTCTCAGATGGAGCAGGAGCCACTACTGTAGAGATTATGATAAAGGCCATGATATGCTAAACTGACTTAAAGATGCACTATGGAACTTTTAGCCCTCTTGCCTCCATGAAGTTGTTGCATTGCCTGGTTTGTTCCACTGACCTGACTCACATTATCAATCTGGGATGGCTCTTGATGAAAGTGATCGGGACTTTCAAACGAATGCTCCAAGCTGATTGGTCGAAGCATCACAACAGCTGAACAGGCCGAAGAATCAAACTTTGGTTAAATCCAGTTGAGAGAAAAGCACAGAAAATAGGCTGAAGTACATTTGTCAGCGTCACCATGTTTTTGTTCGTTTGGGCGCTTTGCCTTTGGCTCCACCCACACCACAGCTGGTGCTCTGTGATTGGTCCAGTGCAGTTCATGCAAATATTTGTGAACTCGCAAATATTATGAGAATTCATCTTGCTGCAGAAGTATAATGTTCCGTAGTTTGGTTTTAAACCTGCTTATCTCCATGGAGATAAACAGGTCCAATGAAGTCTTTTAGGGCCAAAAGGTCTTTCTGTGATGTGTCTTCAGTATATGACCAGATGATGAGCTCACAGCTTCAGTTGTGTTTGTAATGACGTTTTAAACCAATAGGATCACATACTATAGATATTCTCTTTATAGCTTCATTCAACATGTGTTTAAAATGTTCTTGTTTTTGTGGACACATTAATCTTCAGACTCTGATTACTGTTGACAGTCAAACTGTGCTGTGTACAGTCTGGTGTGCAGCTGCAGAGGCCTCTTTAAGGCCCTGTCCTATGTATTTGAGCAACATATGTCCTACCTCAGTACAGATTTATTGTATAAGCAGCTCATGAGGTCAAAATAAGTCCATTGTGTTCTGTTCCTCATCTCATTACAAAATGTTTTATTGTCTGAGAATCAGGAAGTGTGTGTTAGCATTCTAGTTATTGTTAGTTTTACTGTGATGGTAAAACTCTGTGAAAAGTGCTTATAACTTCATCACGGTGAATAATTTGGATGCTCTGAATACATAAGATAAGAGAGGATTAACTTTGGACCTCAACAAACCATTTAAAATGAAGAAAAAAACAAAAAAAACAAAAACGTTTTCACGTCTTTAAGACAGTAAAAATCAGGTACAGCGCCTTTAATATTCCAACACTTTTTTACATTTCCAGAATAAAATCTTAATCTCTAAACATGAGGATGTGAGTGTGAGGCAGTCAAACCTCTGTCCACCTGCAGCAAGCACTTTGAAGTTCACTGTTTTCAAATGAAAAGCAGAAAAATGCGATAAAAGAAACATGTACGCCCAGGGCGACGTGAACGGTAACCAGCTGTACAAATGTGTCTTCGTCCAAAACAGTGAAGTGGATTCAGACTGGGACACAGTGAGATATGGATATGATGCGTTTATTTGTTTAAACATCATTTGGAACATGTAATGATAGGACTATAGGCCCAGGGCATTTTAAAGGTGCACTATGGAACTTTTCTGGTGGGGGTTCACTAACCACTTTTCTCCATGGAGATGCTATTGCTTTACTTGGAATGTTCCACAATATTGCTGGGTTGCAGATGACATCACAACACTCTATAGACCAATAATTTTTAAAACAGATGGGGAGCAACTAAAATGAATATAGTTATTATGCAGATTTTTGTGGTAACACAGTGAGGTCTTGGGTCTAGTCGTTAATAGCAATGATCAGGTTTGACATTTGTGAATTTACCTTTTGGATATTTCATGTCTAAGTACAACGTAATCAATAGGAAAATCTGTCTCTCGTCCCCCATCTGGGAGTAAGACATCAGCACATTCTAGAAAAAACACCAATAGTATTAAAGGCGCTGTACCTGATTTTTACCGTCTTTAAAAAGAACTAGTTCTGTTTTTTTCACGTTTTTAACAATCACAGTAAAGCGAACAACAACTAACATGCTAACACGCACATCCTGATTGTCAGACAATAAAACGCGTTCTAATTAGATGCAGACAGCACACAGCGGAGAAAACATCACACCATTAGTGTATTATTAAATCTAAAACTAAACTGGTCCTACTTGCACAGTAGAAATTTATTCAGCTCAAATCACAGCATATTTTAAAATGAAGCATTTGTATTGATTTTGTGCAGAGCTGAAGTTTGTGTTGTTTTTGGACAGTCTGATACAGTCTGATCGGCCGCATATGGACAGCACTCCTCCTCTGAGCAATCAAAAACATGCTTATCTGATTGACAGCGCAGTCTACTGTGCTCCAAATACTTACACAAAAATCAGTAAAAGCGCCATACTTACTGAAGCTGAGTTTTATCTGGCTCACATGTGCTTGTTTGGTCCTGGTTTCAGCTCAGTTTAGTCCTGTTGTAAATATTTATCACAGCTTTACATCAGTTTAGTGGAAGTTTGTGGAAAAATAGTTTAAAAAAATACAGGAAGTAGGGCCGAGTTCTAAAACAAAATCCCTCCACCTTTGTCGTCAACACCATCCAAAGTGCAGAGACAATTTACAAACAAGGAAGCATTTTTCTGAAAGTTTAAACCTTTTAACAAAACTGTTGCTAGGTAACAGTTATGGAATTACCTCTACGTAAATCACATCTGCTGCCGCCGTCCAACCAGGAAGTAAAACTAAAATTAACCCCCCAAAAAAATGTAAAAAATGAAAAAAACTAGGCAAGATTTGAAATAAAATTGTGAGTCTAATGATGTAACTGTGTTTTAGGTAATTGAGTGCTTGAACCTGTCATACCCACTTTAAACCTGCCGCTAAAGGAGACAGGCAGAACTGTCGTTTCTTACGCAATCTCTCTCTCTCTCTTACCTCTTGTTCCTCCTCTCGCTCACCCCCTTTTCTCTCTTTCTCATCTCTGCCCCCTCCTCTGTTCCCTTCTCTTTCTCTACTTCCAAACCCTCTTCCTCTCCCCCTTTTCTCTCCCACCTCTCTCCACTTTCTCTCTTTCTCCCCTCTGTCTCGCTCCCATCTTTTTCCTCCTCTCTCCCTACCTCCCATCTCTCTCTTCCTCTCTTCCTCTCTCTCTCTCTTTCTCCCCTCTCTCTCAGTCCCATCTTTTTACTCCTCTCTCTAGCTCCCATCTCTCTCTCTCTCTCTCTCTCTCTCCTCT
>JACM01036143.1:0-24550 GCA_000787095.1 Periophthalmodon schlosseri
AATCCATTATTTCTGATTTTACTGGCACAAATGACCATACTATCAGTTCATCAAGTTCAAAAGCAGCATCATCCAACATGGGGCTGGAATCCACAACCCTGAGATTAAGAGTCTCTTGCTTTACCCACTGAGCCAGCCAAATATTTAGATCCCAAGAGACGTATTGCTATAGATTTGTCTTGAGATTATGTTGTACATGGCTATTATGGCTATCAGTTAATCAAGTTCAAAAGGACTCCTGCCAAACATTGGATTAGAACGCATGACCCTGAGATTAAGACGGGAAAAAAGGGCTCTTAGCTGTTTTGCTTCACAAAAATGAACATGTTTCTTACTTCCAATTGAGGATGAAAGTTCCAATATTACAATACTTTTCCCCTCCTTAAAATGGCACCTTAACGTGGTGGAGGCGTTTCAGCACCCGAATGATCCTGGAAGCTATGTTGTCCGGAGCTTCATACCCCTACCCTTTGGTAGGGTCACCCATGTCAAACAGGTATGATGAATAGAAAAGCAAGACCAGCTACGTTGCCTGGACTGGCATTACTGGGGCCCCACCCTGGAGCCAGGTCTGTGGTGGGTGCTTGACAGCAAGCACCTGGTGGCTGGGTCTTTCCCCCCGGGTCCAGCCGGACACAGCCCGAAGGAGCGACGTGGGGTTGTCCTCCCGTGGACCCACCATCTGCGGGAGGATTCGTGAGGGGCTGAAAATTAACAGAACTGTGCTTCCACACATTGGGGGTGCTTCTCAAGTGGAAATGAGTTGAATCCAGCCCCAAGCTCACTCATAACTAGATTGGTTTAATCACTGCACTCATATTACTTTAGGCAGAATTCAATGCAATTCCCATAGGGACACAGAATTTAAAAAGTGAAAAAAAAATTTTGCTGTGCAAATAGGGAGTACAACATACATTTTAAAGTTTGGTTGCCTTGCATCCCAAAGTTGTAAGCGTTTTCAATTTTTATTGCCTTAAACGCATTATCAGCGCCTGAAAAGCTCTTTTAGACCAACTTCATAATCCTAGCATATAAATGAACAGAACAGTGCTTTCACACATTGGGGGTGCTCCTCAAGTGATAATGAGTAGAATCTACCCCCAAGCTCACTCATAACTAGAGTGGTTCTGTCAGGGCAATCATATCACTTTTGGCGCAATTCAATGCAATTTCCCATAGGGACCCAGAAGCTGAAAAGTGAATTTTTGAACAACTACAGTAGATATCAAAACATTGTTTTCTGTGCAAATTGGGAGTGGGGACCTGTACAACATACATTTGAAATTTTGGTTCAGTCACCTTGCATGCCAAAGTTATAAACATTTTCATTTTTTATTGCCTTAAACCCCTCCTCTGTGTCTTAACGGCACGTGATTTAATGTAGGCCCCGCTTTTTCTGTGTGTTACACTAAATGATTCACTATAACGTCAAATGATTCGATATAGGCCCCTGCCTGCTCTGTGTGTAACGTTACATTATTTGCTTTTGCCCCCTCCTTCTCTGTGTGTAATATCGTGATTCGCTGTAGGTGCCACCTCCTCTATGTGTAACATCACCTGATTTGCTGTAGGCCCCACCTCCTCTGTGTGCAACATCACATGACACACAGACAGGTGGGTTACATGTTGTTACTACCAGGATTTACAGTGAATCACGTAATGTTACAGAGGGGGCAAGGTTTAAAGTGAATCACGTGTAGGTCTCACTTCCTCTATATGCAGTGTCATGTGATTCGCTGTAGGCCCCACAACCTCTCCGTGTAAGATCACATTATTTGCTGTAGGCCCCACCTCCTCTGTATGTAACTTAACGTGATTCACTGTAGGCCCCTCCTCCTCTGTGTGTAACGCCACATGATTCACTGTAACGTGACATAATTTTATGTAGACCCCCGCCTGCTCTGTGTGTAACGTCACGTGATTCGCTGTAGGCCCCGGTTCCTCAGTGGGTAACATCATGTGACACACAGGGCGGCGTTTTGTGATGTTATTACAGAGGTGGTGGGTCCTACAGCAAATCAAGTTACACACAAAGAAGCCGGGATTTACAGTGAATCACATGATGTTAAAGAGCGGGCAAGGTTTACAGTGAATCAAATGTTAGACACATAGGAGGCGGGGCCTACAACAAATCACTTGTAGGCCCCACCTCCTCTGTGTGTAATGTTATGTTATTCAAGGTAGGCCCCACCTCCTCTGAGTGTAACGCCACGTAATTCGATCTAGGCCCCGCCTCCTCTTTGTGTAACGCCACGTGATTTGATGTAGACCCCGCCTCCTCTGTTTGGAACATCACTTGATTCACTGTAGGCCCTGTTTCCTCTGTGTGTAACGTCACATTATTTGCTGTAATGTCACTTGTTTTTCTGTAGGCACCGCTTCCTCTGTGTGTAACGTCTCGTGATTCGCTGTAGGCCCTGCCTTCTCTGTGTGTAATGTTACATTATTTGCGGTAAGACCCGCCTCCTCTTAGCATAATGTCATGTTATTTTGCTGTAGGCCCTGCCTCCTTTGTGTGTACCATCACGTGATTCGCTATAGATATAAGTGAGCTTGGGGCTGGATTCTACTCATTGTTATGTGTGGAAATGTTCTGTTCTGTTCTGTTCATTTATATGCTAGGATTATGTTGGTTTAAATGAGATTTTCAGGTGCTGATAATTTGTTTAAGGCAATACAAAATGTAAACATGTATAACTTTGGCATGCAGGTGATAGAACCAAAATTTCAAATGTATGTTGTACAAGTCCCCACTCCTTATTTGCACAGCAAAAATTTGTGTTGATATCTCTTATAGTTTTTTTTTCACAATTTCACTTTTCATATCCTGGGTCCCTATGGGAAATTGCATTGAATTCTGCCTAAAGTGTAGTTATAAGTGAGCTTGGGGCTGAATTCTACTAATTTTTACGTGAGAAGCACCCCCAGTGTGTGGAAATACTGTTCTGTTCATTTATATGCTAGGATTATGAAGTTGGCCTAAATAAACTTTTCTGGCGCTGATAATGCATTTAAGGCAAAAGAAATGAAAAAGCTTATAACGTTAGCATGCAAGGTGATAGAACCAAAATTTCAAATGCATGTTGTACAGGTCTCCACTCCTTATTTGCACAGGAAAAATCTTGTAGTTTTTTCACAATTTCACTTTTCAAGATCTGCGTCCCTATGGGGAAATTGCACTGAATTCCGCCTAAAGTCATATGACTGCCCTGACAGCACCACTCTACACTGTGTTCCAAATTATTATGCTTATCTTTCTCTGATTTTGCCAAATTGTCAATATAAATGACAGTCATAATTTTCAAGTCATCACCCTTTAGAGTACAATTTGAATGTTATTGAACAAACCTCCCAATGATAACAGTATTTTTTCAAAAATAAAAACTTAAAATGCACTGTTCCAAATTATTATGCACAACAGAGTTTCAAACCATTGTTGTAAAGAACTGAAAATGGTCATTTGTTTATTTTTCAATTAGAAGTATTAGCATATTACTGAAATCAAAAGCTATTTCAATCAAAACATCTTAACAGGTCAAGTTACATTTTAACATAGGATCCCTTATTTGATAGGAGCCTCAGAATTCTTGCATCCATTGAACTTGTGAGTTTGTGGAGAGTTTCTGCTTGAATTTCTTTGCAGGATGTCAGAATAGTCTCCCAGAGCTGTTGTTTGGATGTGAACTGCCTCCCGCCCTCATAGATCTTTCACTTGAGGATGCTACAAAGGTTCTCAATAGGGTTGAGGTCAGGGGAGGGTGGGGACCACATCATGAGTTTCTCTTTTACGCCCATAACAGCCAATGATGCAGAGGTATTTCATGCAGCATGAGATAGTGCATTGTCCTGCATGAAAATAATTTTGCTACGGAAAGCGTGGTTCTTCTTTTTGTACCAAGGAAGAACGTGGTCAGTCAGAAACTCCACATACTTTACAGAGGTAATTTTCACACCTTCAGGGACCCTAAAGGGGCTGACCAAAACATGACTCTGCCACCTCCTTGCTGACTTTGCAGCCTTGTTGGGACATGGTGGCCGTGCACCAACTATCCACCACTCCATCCATCTGGACCATCCAGGGTTGCACAGCACTCATCGGTGAACAAGACTGTTTGAAAATGAGTCTTCATGTATTTTTGGGCCCACTGGAGCCATTTCTGTTTGTGAGCATTTGTTAAGGGTGACCGAATAGAAGGTTTATGCATAACTGCAAGTCTCTGGAGGATCCTACACCTTGATGTTCACGGGACTCCAGAGGCACCAGCAGCTATAAATACCTGTTTGCTGCTTTGTAATGGCATTTTAGCAGCTGCTATCTTAATCCGATGTATTTGTCTGGCAGAAACCTTCAGGCACCAGCGCTATAAATACCTGTTTGCTGCTTTGTAATGGCATTTTAGCAGCTGCTATCTTAATCCGATGTATTTGTCTGGCAGAAACCTTCCTCATTGTGCCTTTATCTGCACGAATCCATGTGTCCTCTGAATCAGCTACAAGTCTCTTAGTAGTACGATGATCACGCTTAAGTTTTTGTGAAATGTGTGAAAATTCAACCAGTTCACGCTTTTCGGCACTAGAGAGATCCTTTTTCTTTCCCATATTGCTTGAAAATGGTGGTCTGCTTAGTAATGTGGAACATCCTTCTTAAGTAGTTTTTCCTTTAATTGGACTTACCAGGCAAACTAATTGGCACAGGTATAGACTTGATATAAAGTTAGAAAACTCAATCAAAAACTCTGCATAGGGACCAGGAGGTTGGTAGATTATTATTAATAAAACAGCTTTTTGGTTTCTCCAGTTTGGACAAGTGATTGACAGTAAAAGGCTTTCAAATAAGCTAAATGTATTGTTAGTTTTAGGACTAAGTAGTAAACTGGAGTGTGAAATGACTGCCACACCACCACCTTGGCCTGTAGTCCTGGCGCTCTGAAAATTCAAGTAACTAGGTGGAGTAGACTCATTTAGTCTAACATATGCCACACCACACCTTGGCCTGTAGTCCTGGCGCTCTGAAAATTCAAGTAACTAGGTGGAGTAGACTCATTTAGTCTAACATAGTCATCTTGCAGGAGCCACGTTTCAGTTAGAGCTAGAAAATCTAGGTTGTGGTCACCAATTAACCAATTAAGAGATTTGGAGGAAAGGGACCTAATGTTTCGCAGTCCACATTTCACATGCTTATCCATTTGTTTGTTAATGGCACAAGTCTGTATTTTTATTGCGTTTCTTATCACGTGACTTATTGTTGTTTTTAGAATGAGGGACACGCACAGTCTCTATCTGCTCTGAGTCTGAACACTTGATTTGTGACAGTGCGGGCGAGAACTCAGCGACAGTAACAGAGCAGTGTCTCACTCTGCTGCTCTGCACCTGGGGCTCATCTCTGGCACATCACGCCAGACTGTTGGTCAGGTTTCGAATTAAAAGGGATGTACCAGCCGAAGTCGAGTGGATGCCATTCCTGCGTATGAGCCCGGGCTTCCCCCAAAACGCACTCCAGTTATCAACTAGACTATATATATAAATGGACATAGATAAACTTTTAGCTGGAGCATTCCAAATGGGAAGTGAGCATGGGCGTGCTTCAAGCTCCATCAATTCTGGGTCTAATTCTAATTTAAAACTGTGGCCCCTCTCTCTGTAACTGCTGCTGTCAGGCTCGTTATTTTGGTCTTAAAATGTTCATATTAACCCGCTCTACTCGACAAGTCAGGCACCTTCTTTCCCCGAGGTCATTAGCACTAGTGTTAGCAACAGGTTTGATTGACAGCGTTGCTAAGCGCCCTCTCCCTGCTAAACCAGTGGTGTGGACACGAAGAAACATTACCTTCAACAGCCTTGCTCCGGATTGGTTCTTTGGTTGCTGTGATACTCGTGGTCAGAATTCCAAATATGGAACTCAGCTCCAAATTGGCCCCTATAACTGCTATCCTCGATGAGCTTCATTTAACTGGGTGACGTCACAGTCACTTAATCCACTTCTTTATAGAGTCTGTGGCTGCAGGTGAGTAGTGGGTAGAGTCAGACTCTCCGCCCAGGTCCAGGCACAAAGAGACACTGAAGGGAGGGGGAAGACAGCACAGGAGAACACAGGGAAAAACAGAAATCCTGACAACAACACAAACTAAGCGCTTAGAAAGACTCCGGCGTCAAGGCATCCGTGTGAATCTCCTGTATCCATATATGCAACCATACAAACCTCCATTTTCTTATCCGGGGCCGGGTCGGGGGGGCAGCAGTCTAAACAGGGATTCCCAGACTTCCCTCACCCCAAACACTTCCTCCAGCTCCCCCGGTGGGACCCCAAGGCGTTCCCAGGCCAGCCGAGAGAAATAGTCCATCCATATGTACAACCACTCAATGATAATGACTGCTTCGTGTTAAAGCTGACCCTACTGAAGCACAGGAGGAACTTCACTATGGATATAAATTGCATCATAAAGATAGGCCTGTCACGATAAAACATTTTCCATGTTTTAGTTTGCCTTATTTCTATAATTCTTGTGTTTTAATTTGTCATGTGCCCTGTGTGCTTGTGTTTTTGAGTTTTACTTCCTGTCTGTTGATTGCTTGCCCCGCCCTCGTGTGTTTCACCTGTTCCTTGTTTCCAGGTGTATTTTAGCCTCATGTTTTCCCTTCCCTCTGTTGGTGCATTGTCATTGTCCTTTTGTGAGTTCATTTTTGTGATTCCTTGAGCTTTGAGTTTGGATTATTTTAGTGCTATTTTGTTGATTAAAGACTTATTATTTAGCAGTTTTGCATTTTGGGTTTTATTTCGATAACCTCCATGTGACAGATATTGCTATAAACAATAATACTGAAACTATCCAACTGACTTAATAACAGTAATGCAAGATAATTCCAGTAAACCATTTTAAATAGACAGTTTCATTAAGTATCATGAGCTGCAACAAATAAACAGCAGAATTAAGTGGTAATTAGCCACAGAAGTGACTTTTTCAACCATCTGCAGCTCAAATCTTATGGTGTTACAACAAAAACACCCCAAATCTCCACTTTTACAAAGAAATTGTACACACGTTACATTTTTAGCCCCAAAATATACTGTTTCAGCTTTCATCTATTGAATGATAAGGGTGTCCATAAAGTCTCTTTACAATTAAAAAAATATTCCATAGGCATTTGATCAAATATCTTAATCAGACTTGCTCTATTGTACTCGGTGGTTTCCAAAGTGTTTTACCTCATTTAATACACCTCTATATGGGCACCATGTTTTCCTCAAATGTTGTTGGTGGCCCACTTCTCTTTCTCTCTAACACTGTCCCTGTCTCCATACATTTCTTGTGTCTTGCATGAGTAGACTGCCGTGATGGTGGATCTCTTCCAGACTTTGTTCTGTAGTTTCGTTGAGTCTGTGTATCTGATTTAGTCTCAATAAACCATGATACACTGTGCTTTCTCTTGAGGAGGAGCCATTTCTCAGGGGTTCATTCAAAAGGATGCCTCTTTAATCAACAAGATGCCTGACTTACAAAAATGCAATATGATTAAAAACTTTTATAACCACTGAGTACAATAGAACAAGTCTGATTAATATATCTTATCAATTGCCTTTGTAATTAAATTTTAAAATTGTAAAGAGACTTTATGGACACCCTATAGTAATTATCATGACAGGGCTGCAAAAAGCGCTACCCTGAGCCCTCTGGCCAATGTGTGTAACTGTTAAACCCACTCCAATCCCAACACAAAATAAAACTGGTCCAATGAGGTTCATCTGGTCTTCTGTTAATTTATTTTAATAGCTTCTTTTGCCAGACCAAGGTTTAGCGCTGTCGTCCTGCCTCCACCAGTAGGAAGACAGCGTCAGAGCCTGTTTAAATCAGTTGACCAAACACGTCACAGTGACATCATGTGACTGCTCTGAGCAGGTATCTGTACTTTCTGCTCCACTACATTTTTGAACTGGACTAAAAAGTAAAAGTATTTTTTATTATTGTTTGAGACCTGCTGAAAAGGCTGAGCGTTTATTTTTAACATGTTCATAATTTGAACAAACAAAAATATACAAATAAAAACAAATAGAAAAAACTATTAATTCAATTGTTTCTGTTGAACAAAATTCAGCACAAACAAAATTCGCACAAATCTTCAAAATCACTACATTTGAAGCTTTATGAGATCTCAAAATATGCAACATACTTTTAGATCTTTTTACTCTTTAAGTACATTTTTAAACTGGTACTTTAATACTTTTACTTAAGTAGACTTTTTACATGATACTTTTACTTAAGTAACAAAACTGAGTACTTCTTCCACTACCGATAACAACAAAATCACAACTTTGGTGGAATTCGATAAATATAGTGATTTAAAAAGTATGAATTTCTGTTAACCTGTTACATTTGTCTGACCAGGCCAGATAAACAGTTTGATTGCCTGCACTCTTGGCTCTCTGCCCTGCACCAGGTTTGAAGGTTTTCCCAGATAGTATAAGGTTTTTTATTTAATTTTATTTATTTTTGCATATGTGCACCACATCTATATTTTAAGACAGAACATATTTACTTAAAGGAAAATACATTTATTTATAACACAAAATTGATTTTATTTGCTTTATTTATTATTATGTTTAAAATTATTTATTTATATTTATTTAACAGCAAATGGATCATACAAGTTCAGTATATGAAATGTAAAAATCAGATTGGGGGGTCTGGGGGGTAGACAGGGCTAAGAACTAGATGGAGACAAACTAATATTATGTATGTTGACAACAGAAAAATACCAGCAACATAAAACAAACAAAGAGAGAAATAAAAATTAAAAAAAAGAAATCTTGAAGCCACACAATGAGAAAACAAAATATTTAAAAGATAAAGTTAAATTTACAACAAAACAAATTTTCTTTCAACAAAATTACGTTTATTTTTCGTCAGAGGTATATCTCCCAAAACTAAAGTTATATAATCTCTATTTCAAACCATTCTTTATAAATATTAATTGTTTGTCTAGATTTTTGTCACACCCTGTTTTCAGTATGACACTAACCTGAACTGAGTAGATTTTTAATTTTGAGTCGAAACACGTCATCAGTGTGCGCCCGTTGTAGTGCACGCGCCATTCCTACAAGCGTGTGTTTTCATCTCCCATTGCAAAGCATTGGCAGAGCTTTTCACAAACTTCTACCTGCTCCGGTTCTCTGGTGAGTCGGGTTTAACCTCTCTTTGGGGCGGAATAGTAGCGTTATTCAAGATGGACACAATTCAGCAGCATCAGCACTGTGTCGGTCATGCTATTCTGCTATTTACTTTAGCTTACGAGCTAGCATAAAGTTAGCGCGGCTGACGAGCTGCTACTGCATGTCCACAGTGTTACTTTACCTATGTGCCAGGCGTGCATAAACCGTACAAGAGACGGCTCTGTTTGTGGAGATACTGAGAAAACTGAAGCTTATCCCCAGCTGTAATATTCGGATAATGTCACCTGCTCCTTGGCGAACTGCTTTTAGAATACACCCACACTTTATTTAGGCCATTATAACATTTCTTAAAGTTATATGTGCAAAAAACGGTAATCTTTTTTTCAGCTGTTTTGTGGGGATGTCAGAACCAGACATACCCGTAGGATAATTCAGCACAAGCTTGTTTAAATGGACGAGTTTGGTAGAAAAATCCAGTGTGATGCTGTGATCTGCTTTTGCAACAGTAGTGAGTTGTTTATGACACAGTAAAGATGTTGTCCTGCTGCTGGCATCTCTACTCTGCCAATATCTGACACAAAGAGAATGGGAGCAGTTTAGGCCATGCTAGATGTAAGGTCCAAGAGTAAGATTAAAATAAAACTGTGGGGCAGTTATAATGTGAGGGACTTCTGTGGGTGCATTTTGTGTTGTCCTATGCTCATTTTCAAGCCCGCTTTTCTGTATTATAGCAAAACAAATGGTGAATTGCTTAAAAATAGAGACACCTGGGACATTTCTTGAGTAAAACTGGGACAAATCACTGGTTTTGGATAAATCTGCTGGGACAGGGCACACAGGGCTCAAAACTGGGACTGTCCTGGGTAAATGGGGACGTCTGGTCAGCCTATCCAAGAGCCATGTGTTTGGGATGTTATTTGCATTAGTTACAATTGGATGCTTCACACAAGTCATTTGGAAGTAGATGAAGGTTACACTCGTTCTGGTAAATGCTAATCCCTCCACTTGTGGTCTGGGTTTTGACCATAGACTGTATAAAGAAATGGACTAAGTGAGTGTGATGTCACCCATAGCATTCGGCTCCAGTTGAATGAGGCTCATTGAGGCTAACAGTTTTATAGGGGGTAAATTTGGAGCCGAGTTTCATATTTGGAATTCCGATCGCGAGGGTCATAGCAACCAAAGAGCCAATCCGCAGAGAAGCTGTTGAAGGTAACGCTACTTTCTCCGCTGGTTTAGTAGCAATGCTGTCAGTCAAGCCTGTTATTAACGCTAGCGGGAGCGACCTCGGGGAAAGAAGGCGCCTGATTTGTCTGTTATTAATGTTCATATCTTGATTTACCGAAATAATAAAAATACTAGGATGGGGTTAATACGAATATTTTAAGACCAAAATGACAAGCCTGACAGCAGTTACAGAGAGAGGGGCGACAGTTTTTCAATAGAAAGTAAATCGGAACCGGAGTAGATGGAGCCGGAAGTGTGCCCATGCCATAACAGGTTAGCTAGCTAAAATATCGGCAGACCTTATCAACCATCGTTTTCTCTGGATTCTAAACTATTGGTATCGGCATCGGCCATGAACAACCCCATATCAGTCGATCTCTAGTAGCCACCACTGCCCTGGGACTGACTGAACACATGTGGCTGTCAAACAGGCCCAGCGGCGCCTCCAGCCTTCACCAGTAATTCAGTTCAATCACATTACATTCACATAAATGAGTTGACTGAAGTGTCTTGACTTTTGTACACAGTGTCGCTGTGATCTATAGTCTGTCCGGTAACCTTCTTGTTATAAGGCGACTGCCTGAGCCACTGTCACTTTCTGGCTCATTTATTCATATAGCCTCTTCTATGTCTCTAAGTTAATTAAGCTGTAAGCTATACTTCTTTATTTTTACTACTTTCTACATTTTATATACACACAGAAGACATCAAATATATGAAGCAAGATATGTGGAATTATGTAGCAAAGAAAAAAGTTAAATAACTATTCTAAATATTTTTTTTTTAATTCAAATTGAGCCTGTTATGATAATCACTATATCGTCTTATCATTCAGTATATGTTAGATAGAACAATATATTTTTTTGTGAAGGGGTTGCTTCAATGGCTAATTAGTGGAGCATTCTGCTTATTTGTTGCAGCTCATGTCTTTTAATGAAACAGTCTATTTAAAATGGTTCATTGGGATTATCTTGCATTATTTAAATCTTAATTAGTGACATAAAGTAGTTTCAATATTATCGTTTATTGTGATTTCTCTATAGTGATCTATTGAGCTTCAAAGTTTGTTATCGTGACTGGTCTAATTCAAATTCTCAACGTAGCCACCCTTTGCTATTTAGTTATTTAACTTTTTTTCTTTACAACATAATTCCTTACATCTGACTCATACACTGGATACATAAATGGACATAGCTAACCAGCTGCTGTGTTCCAAATACGACATGATCACGGGCTGCACTTTCGGGCTCCATCGACTCAGCCTCCAATTCACTTTGTATTGAAAAACTGTGGCCCCTCTCTCTGTAACTGCTGCTGTCAGGCTCGTCATTTTGGTCTTAAAATGTTCGTATTAATCCGCTCTGCATGATCCTGGTATTATTTCGCTATTTTGTCTGTAAATCAAAATATGACCATTAATAACAGACAAATCAGGCGCCTTCTTTCCCCGAGGTCGCTCCCGCTAGCGTTAATAACAGGCTTGACTGACAGCATTGCTACTAAACCAGCGGAGAAAGTAGCGTTACCTTCAACAGCTTCTCTGCGGATTGGCTCTTTGGTTGCTATGACCCTCGCGATCGGAATTCCAAATATGAAAATCGGCTCCAAATTTACCCCCTAATGATACTTGCAGTCGGAATTCGAAATATAGAGGCTGGCCCCAGATTGGCCCCTATAGCTGCTAACTTCATTTGACTGGAGCCGAATGATATGGGTGACGCCACACTCACTTAGTCCACTTCTTTATACCAGGCTATGACGTACTTCATATATTTGATGTCTTCTGTGTGTATATGAAATGTAGAAGGTACTATAT
This sequence comes from Periophthalmodon schlosseri, assembly GCA_000787095.1. Taxonomy (NCBI): domain Eukaryota; kingdom Metazoa; phylum Chordata; class Actinopteri; order Gobiiformes; family Gobiidae; genus Periophthalmodon; species Periophthalmodon schlosseri. The sequence continues at coordinate 12,210 of JACM01036143.1, forward strand.
ACAATGTATAAAAATATAGAAAAAAACATATGAATATATAAACATACTGAATAAGAGGGTGTGTGTATGTTAATCTATACGGCGATGATCACTAGTGGTGTGTGAACCAACCTCTTCATCTCCCAACTGTACATGATTGATTACTTACTCTATTATTGTATATATTCTTTGTATAGTAAAGTCTCACAGGACACAGCGCACCCTTGTGTTGAACTGTAGAATACATTATTTATAAGCTGCTGTTTATTAAACAAATTCATCTCAGTTGTGTGACAGTGCGTTCATCTCTGTCCTACATCTCAGCTGTGTAGTATTACCAAGTGAAACATTACCGAGGACGGCCTCTGGGTGGCAGCATTACTCAATGTTTGGGCTGTGGGACTTTTGGAGGTTCAGGTTTGCTGTCAGTTGGTGATTATAATTGAGCAAACAAAAATATACAAATAAAAACAGCTAGAAAAAAAACCAACAACGATCGATTCAATTGTTTCTGTTGAACAAAATTCAGCACAAATATTTATCAAAATCACTACATTTGAAGCTTTATAAGACCTCAAAATCTGCGAAAAATACTTTTTAAACTGGTACTTGAATATTTTTACTTAAGTAAAAGTAAAAGTATCACATGAAAAAATCTACTTGTATTTTTTTTTTTTTGCTCCAGTATCTGTACTTAAGTAAGTAACAAAATTGAGTACTTCTTCCACCACTGAGTATAGGTAGGTAGGAATTCACACTGATTGTGTTGTGATAGTAATCTGAAGGGAGGGTGACTTGGCGCGGGTAGCACGGCGAGGACATTTTATATCATGTTTTGGGCGAATATAGCATTTTCAAAACGATAAAAGGTAACATGGTGATCTAAATATGTTATGTGTTACAGTAAATACCCCATAGAAGTAAAATACCCCCTCTTTAAAGGGCCCATATTACACTATACAGTGATCTCTGTTCTAATGTTGTTTCCTCATCACAAACAGACCTGGAGTTGTGTTTTGTTTCATTCACACATGTTTAACACACAAACCCTGCATATTTAGGCTGAGTTCTTCTCTCAGACTGAAAACACTCTGTTCCACCTTGTTATGTCATGTGGTAATACAGGAAGTGCTCCACTTTGTTTTTAAACTCCTTTCACCTTCACTAGAATCACTTGGATGATTTCAGCCCTGGAATTGTCAGTCTCTACTGAACTAAAGGTAAAAGGAGCTGTTAACTTGAAAACTATAACTTCAGGACATCACAAGGTGGAAAAGAGCATTTTGAGCTTTGGAGATGTAGACAGACTAATAATAAAGTGTTACTCAAACGTGTGAATGAAACAAAACACAACTCCAGGTATGTTTTTGAGGAGATAACAACATTATAATATGACTTAAAGCTCATAAGAGTCCATTTTGTGTTATATAGGACCTTTTTAAGCTCGTTTCAGAAGTGTGAGGCTGGGTTCTGTGTATTTGAGGCTGTGTTTCGTGTTTGTGTGAAATAGAAACACCTTTGAACACCTGTGAAACGGCTCCTTGGGCTTCGACATCACAGCTCCCGGTCTCCTCAGCTCGGTCAGTGATTTCAAACCTCACTGATCTATAATAAAAACGACAGAAAAGGGAAACAGACTAAAGTAAATTTGCAGTTGAGCTCGCAGTCCATGTTATTTATAGAGAGTCAGATTTGCTGTCAGACTTCTGTCATTAAGTCACATAATTGTCTCATTAGAAAACCAGGATGAGACGGGATTCATAATTAATTAAATAGCTTAAATAATTTGTAATCTTAATATTGTTCTTTTGGTAATTTCTTGAAGCAGCTGTTAAATTTGACATAACATAAAATAAAAATGGTGAAAGGCGGAGGTGGGGGTAGAGATGGGGGGAGGCGGAGTAGCCAGAAATTGTAGTCAAGTAAGAGTAATGTTACTTCAAAATAATATCACTCAAGTAGAAGTACAAAATGATGCTCCAAGAAATTAATCAAGTAAGAGTAAAAAGTATTTTGGGGAAAAGTACTACTCAAGAGTAACTTCTACAGTAACTGTTGGAACATAACATCTGATAGATCATTTGAAGTGAATTTAATTCACTCAAACATTAATAAATGCACAAAATCTGGTATTTTCAAAGGACAGACACAAAAATTATCCAAACTAAATCATATCTGAAGGAGCTGCAAGAAACACAAATGTGCAAATCATTTCATATTATAACATAAAACTCAACTCACTCACATGGGAAGAGGAACCACAACTTTTACTCACGTAAGAATACTGTTGCTTCAATACAAATATCACTCAAGTAGGAGTAAAGGTATTCTGTCAGAAAAGTACTCTGGAAATGTGCAATGTGCAATTTCTTAAAAAAGTTACTCAAGTAAATGTAACTGACTACTACCCACCTCTGGTAAAAAGTAGTTGAGCTCCCAGTCAATGTTTTGTTCTTGTTTTGTGTCTGAAACTGCAGCTGGTTTCACTCTGGCATAACTTGTCTCTTTGTATAAACATCTATATAAAATGTGAGTTTGTATAAAGTGTGTGTTTTCTGCAGATAGCCCCAGACATGGACATGGACAGTGCCAGCTCCGTGGTGCTGCAGGCCCTGACCCAGGCCACCAGTCAGGACACGGCGGTGCTGAAGCCGGCCGAGGAGCAGCTCCGACAGTGGGAGACGCAGCCGGGCTTCTACTCTGTGCTTCTGGTGAGGGTCTGATTACACACATACTTTCATATATACACACACACATTCACATATACACACACGCACATACATACATACATCCGTACACACACACACACACACACACACGCACTCTCACACACATGCACGCACACACGCATAACCTACTTCCTGCTTTTTAAAATGTATTTTTTGTACTCAGACTTTTTAAAATTTGTTATGCAAAGTTCACTTAGATAAATGCTATATCGACTTACTTTCCTTTAATATTTTTTGGGATCAGTATTTATCATGGTACTTTTTCTTTGTACTAGTTTGAACATTTGTTATTTTTCTGTACTACAATGAGATTTGAGCTGTAGATGTTTGAATTATGAACTTCTATGACTCATTTTAAACACAAACTAAGTGCTTATAATTTTGTTACCTCCTCAGTCGCAACAAATAACAGAATACAACACATAACATTGCTTAAAGCTCACAAGAGTCAATTTTACATAATATAGTACCTTGAAGGCAACGCAATAACATCTCCATAGGGACTACCAGGTAACAGATCCACCGCCAGAAAAGTTACATAGTGCACCTTTAACAACTGAAACTAAACTAAACCAAAGCTCCCCAAGTCACTGTGGTTTTGATTTCCTTCTGTCTGGTTTGTAATTAAAGAACTCCACATTTTTAAAAGCCTTTGAGTTGGTTTGGGCTGATTTACAATTCTATAAAATACAAAAACAGATGTTAAATAAAATTTTATAGTTTGGAAGAAAAATATGCCGTCTCACTCGAGCTTAAAGGTCCTATATTACACAAAATTTACTCTTGTGAGTTTTAAGCCATGTTATAATGCTGTTACCTCCTCAAAAACATACCTTGTGTTTTCTTTCATTCACACATGTTTGAGTAACTCTTTATTATTAGTCTGTCTACATCTCCAAAGCTCAAAATGCTCTGTTCCACCTTGTGATGTCATGAAGTGGTAGTTTTCAAGTTACCTTTACCTTTAGTCCAGTAGAGATTGGCAATTCCAGGGCTGAAATCATCCAAATGATTCAAGCGAAGGTGTATGGAGTTTAAAAACAAAGTGGAGCACTTCTTTACCACTTGACATCACAAGGTGGAACAAAGTGTTTTCAGTTTGAGAGAAGAACTCAACCTAAATATGCAGGGTTTGTGTGTTAAACGTGTGTGAATGAAACAAAACACAACCCCAGGTCTGTTTGTGATGAGGAAACAACATTAGAACAGAGATCAGAGAATAGTACAATATGTTCCCTTTAACAATAACTGCACTGTTTGAAAGTATCAAAATCTGATTTTTTCTTGCCAAAACACAATCTCCTGATGTCAAAATAAGTATACACTATGCCAAAACCTCTTTCAGACGCAGAAACTCAGAATGGCAGGGCATTTATAGAATTGATTTTCACTGAAGTAATACTCGAGCTTTTGTTTATTAATTCAATTGTGAACCTTTGACATTTCCGTCACATCTGGCTTTTCCCATTTCCAGATCCCTCTAATGTCCCAGCATATACCTTGTATTGATCTTTACAATACAATGGAATGACATTTGCCTAGGTTAGTTTGTTTGTCATAGACCATGTAAAAACACATTAATCTTTTATGAAAAAAAAGGTTTTAAAGCTACAAGCTAACGCATCCTCAGATGAAAAGTAATTCACAAAACATAGTACAAAATTAATAATGGTATAATCTTAACGCAGCTCTTGTCTGCATATTATTTTATTTCCTTTCATTTATTTATGAATAAATTAAGATGAATGAACACAAGGAGTCAGTATACATGTATCCAGTACACTTAATGCATGTTTCACATATTTTTTCTTATTTAAGCTTGAAAAGAAATGGGAAGAAGAAAACTCATTAAATCCCACCCCTGTCTTCTGTTAAAACATAAGTTAATTTGTTGTTTTTAGCTTTACCGTGATGGCAAAACTCCGCTCTGGCCTCTGAAAGATGTGAAAAGCACTTATAAACTCATCTCAGAGAGTAAGTAGGATGCTCGGAACTTTAGATCTCTCTTTGGATTCTGTTTATTCATGTTTTTAAGACCTAAAATTAGGTATCGGGCCTTTAATATTTAACGCTATTTCATATTTTTAGATGGCAATAATGGATCCCAATAATGCATCAGTATATCACTATATGATGATCTAAAGCATGAAACTTTCAATTCTTTATTCAGTAGTTCAAACCAATTCTCAATGTAACATCATTTGTTAGGTCTAAAATGAGCAGGGTGCCATACTAGGGCCGTTACTGTTTTAAATTTTTATAACTGACCTACCTCTACAAACACACCAGGATGTCCTCCAATATGACCCACATGTCCTACAGAAGTGACCAGCCATTAGAAGCGATTTACAGCAAGAGACACAAGTTAACGCAGTGTCACAGAAGGCAAGCAACACCCCGAAGTTTATTGGTAGGAGCACTGCCCCCTGGAGGCCAAGACCATCGCCTACAACTCGCTAGTACACAGCATCCTTGAATACTGCGTTACCATCTGGGATCCTCATCTATCGAAGGACGAGAGTAAAGTTGAAAGAGTTCAGAGAATGGCAGCACGTTTTGTAACTTCTGACTATGATCCAAAAAGCAGTGGGACATCTGTGCTCCATCATATTGACGAGTCGTTGACGTTAAAAACGTCAACGACTTGTCCTGATGTATGAAATTACCAACCAACTCATAGCAGTGCCACCCCCACCTCACTCCTACCGACCAAAATGGATCCAATCATCCATACAACCACTCACCCATTCACACTCACATTCATACACCAGTGTATGCAGACACTGGAGATGGGTTTAGTGTCTTGCCCAAGGACACAACAACATTAATTTATGAGAGCTGGAATTGCATCACCAACCTGTGGGTCAGTGAATCTGGCCGCTCTACCAATGAAGTTTATATTGAGAACGGGATTCGAACTGCCAACTTTCGGATCGGTGGGCAAATGCCCTTCCAACTGAGCCGCTGTCATCCCTGGTGAATTAGAATGCAGATGGTTTATTCTGATTATTCAAATGGTGATCCATGTTCATGTAAAACAAAGATAACATTTAAAACATTTGAAACTACTGTAAACATCTCCAGTCGGAAGCTTTAGAGCGTTCCGCCCTTCCCAACCTTCCGCCTCTGCCCCATCTCACGGTCTGTTTTGTATCTGTGGGAGCTAGAATCACACCGGCAAACTGTGGATCAGTGGATCTGTCGCTGAGACTGGAACCAAATACTGTACCAAACTATGGACATCTTTTAAAAGTTGGTGGCCGAACCTTCACATCACGCACTCGAGTAATCAAACAGAACCAGAACGTCAGCAGATTAGTTATAGGGGCCAATTTGGAGCTAAGTTCCATATTTGGAATTCCGACCACGAGTATCATATCGACCAAAGAGCCAATACAGAGCGAGGCTGTTGTTATTGTCTGTTATTGATGTTCATATCTTGATTTATGGACACAATAGTGAAATAAAAATACCAGGATCATGTAGAGCGGGGTATTACGAACATTTTAAGACCAAAATGACGGGGCTCACTGCAGCAGTTACAGAGAGAGGGATGACGATTTTTCTATGTAAAGTGAATTGGAGCCAGAGTTGATGGAGACGGAAGCGCACCCATGCTCACTTTCTATTTGGAACACTTCGACTAGCAGGTTAGCTATGTCCATTTATATATACAGTCTATGGTTCAGAGCCATGTTTCTTTGTACAAGGTTAGCTGATGCAGGTGCTCTGGTTTGGGCCGTGTACAGCTGTGTTGTTGCCTGATCAGATAATGATTGGTCCTCATACAGTGTATCCATGGAGACGGAGGAGCCTCAACCATTGATAAAAACATGCAGATTTTGGCTTTGATCAGTCCAGGTTTCAACAGTTTTAGCAGCATCACGTTTATATTCTGATATTTATACTTTTGTAGCTCATAAAATAGACCAAAAACTATAGAATCTCTAGGTTATTGCATTGTTTATTTAAAAGTTTTATACATGGGCATCTCAGTTAGACAAATATTTTCTCCATTGTTTTTCATATTATGTTTTTGTTCATTCCTATATCTAAAGTACTTTTTAATTTAAATATAGTAATAATATAGTTCACTGAGTTCTTTAAAGGTCCTATATTAGACAAAACTGTCTCTTGTGAGCTTTAAGCCATGTTATAGTGTTGTTACCTCCTCAAAAACATTCCTGGAGTTGTGTTTTGTTTCATTCACACATGTTTGAGTAACCCTTTATTATTAGTCTGTCTACATCTCCAAAGCTCAAAATGCTCTGTTCCACCTTGTGATGCCATGAAGCGGTAGTTTTCAAGTTAACAGCTCCTTTTATCTTTAGCTCAGTAGAGAATGGCAAGTCCAGGGCTGAAATCATCCAAATGATTCTAGGGAAGGTGTATGGAGTTTAAAAACACAGTGGAGCCACTTCCTGTTTACCACATGACATCACAAGGGGGAATAGAGTGTTTTCTGTTTGAGAGAAGAACTCAACCTAAATATGCAGAGTTTGTGTGTTAAATATGTGTGAATGAAACAAAACACAACTCCAGGTCTATTTGTGATGAGGAAACTGCATTATAACATAGATCAAAAAATGCCATAATATGGGCCCTTTAAAGTTTTTGCTTTTACAAATAGACTATGGAACAGCACCCTCTGCCTGTTAGATCCTCTCTGTCTTCAACACCATTTAAGACTAGACTGAAAACCCCCCTCTTCTCCCTGGCATTTAATAATTTGCTTTGTGTTGACTTTTATGTGAAGCACTTTGGTCAGCTCAAGTCGTTTTTAAATGTGGTATAGAAATGAACTTGAATGTAATTACCTCTTTGACAAAGGCTACAAATCTAATTAATCTTTAAATGATAGTTTGGGGTTTTATTTATAATATTATATCTTAACTATCTCAACTTACTTAACGATTTACGGTTCAGCCTCATCTTTGTCCTCCACATTAAAATTCTCTTGTGGTCTTAATGTCTCTATTAAAAGCCCAAATGAAACTCGTATCTGTTAAATGGGGTTGCTATCATCTCAAAATTATTTTACGGGGCCAAGATTTCCATCTCTTATATTACTGTGGTCTTCTATATTACTTTAAGTTTGAATTTGAACTTTTAGGTTATACAGTACTCCACACAACTTTCAAATATAACTTCGGCGTGGCGTTCCACAGATCCGACCTGTCACTTGGAAGCATCACCTGCTCGTCTCCATAGAGATAGATAAATTTAATCCCATATTAGGAAACATTCAGTCATAGATATAACATCTCCATGGTGACAAGCATATTTCTGAGTGGTAGGACAGCTGCAGTACATCCAGAATGCTGCTACTCGGGTTACTACTCGGCTACTCCTGACTAGAACCAGGAAGTACGAGCACATAAGTCCTGTGCTCAGGTCTCTGCACTGGCTCCTGTGGCTCAGAGAATAGACTTTAAAGCAGCTCTGCTTGTGCATAAGTGTCTCCATGGCCTAGCACCAAAGTACATCTCCCACATGTTAGTGTCATATGAACCATCTCTCACTCTGAGGACTTCAGGGACCGGCCTTCTGCTGTAGTCCTGGTTTTGTCCTGGTTTAGTCCTGGTTTAGTCCTGGTTTAGTCCTGGTTTAGTCCTGGTTTAGTCCTGGTTTAGTCCTGGTTTGGTCCTGGTTCCGCCCTCGTTTCTTCCTAGGTTAGTCCTGGTGGGTTAGTCCTGGTTTAGTCCCGGCCTCCTGCTGATGCCCAGAGTCAGGACTAAACATGGGGAATCAGTGTTTCAGTTTTCTGTAGCTAAAACCTGGAACACTCTTCCTGAAGATGTGAGACAGGCCTCTCCCTTGCCAATGTTTAAATCCAGGCTCCAAATGGCTCTGTTTAGCTGTGCATATGACTGAAAGGTTTTTATTCTGCACTCTTCTCTTTTAATGCTCACTTTACAATACTACATGTTTTGATTTGTTTGTATTGTGATTTTAAGGTCTTATTCTGTAAAACACTTTGAATTACTCTGTGTACCTATTGTGTGATACAGATACACTTGCCTTGCCTGATAGATTACCAAACATCTTCTGATTATTGTCACCGGACTCCAACTAAAAAACTTGATACTGAAGCCCCTGTACCTGATTTTTACTGTCTTAAAAACGTGAAAAACAGAACTAGTTCATTTTAAACATTTTGCAGTGGTACCACATTGCTCCTCACTTACCTTATGGGGGTCCTAATTATTCCCTGTGATTAATTTAGAAGCGTGTTTCACAACTTTCAAAGTCGAGATCTTAGTTGGCAACAATTAGCAGGCTAGCAGCGCACTTCCTGATTAATGGCTAATAAAACGGTTTATAATTAGAAGCAGACAGAACATAGCGGTCTTATTCTGAGCTCAAGAGCTGCTTATACAATAGTTCTGAACTGGGGTAAGATATGTTTTGCTCAAACACATGGGGAAAAAATAGCCACCCTGATGTTTTACTATTGTTATAGCTAATGGACTTCATGTAATTTAGCTTGTCTTGTAATGTGTAGACAGTGTTTTCCCTACCCCTAATTTTTAATAATTAAAATACTTTTATAATTTATTAATTGCAGTAGTGGAAGGTAACAAAGTAAAAGTAGTAAAGTACTGTACTTAAGTACACATTTTAGGTATCTGTACTTTACTTAAGTAGATTTTAAAGTGGATACTTTTTACTTTTACTTTACTACATTTGCGAGCACTTATCTGTACTTTCTACTCCACTACATTTTTGAACAGGACCGAAAAGTTAAAGTATTTTTTATTATAGTTTGAGACGTGCTGAAAAGCTGAAGGTTTATTTTGAACACGTTCATAATTTGAACAAACAAAAATATACAAATAAAAACACAAACGATCGATTCAGTTGTTTCTGTTGAACAGAATTAATCTTTATCAAAATCTCGACATTTGAAGCCTTATAAGATCTGCACAAAATACTTTAACTTTTTACTTTTAAGTACATTTTTCAACAGGTACTTTAATACTTTTACTTGAGTAGATGTTTTCTTTTACTTACTTTTACTTTTCAGTATTTCTTTTACTTACTTTTACTTTTCAGTATTTTTTTGCTCCAGTTTCTGTACTTTTACTTAAGTAACAGAACAGTACTTTTCCCACCACTGATTCCCTGTACTCTAACCTACTCTCTCATTTCACAGAATATCGTCAACAACCACATGCTGGACGTGAATGTCAGGTGGCTGGCCGTGCTGTACTTCAAAAACGGGATCGACAGATACTGGAGGAGGGTAGCACCTCAGTAAGTAGCATTCACGCTAGCCCCTCATATTTCAGTATTTCTGTATCAGCTCTTCCACTGCTTATCTGTGTTCTCTGCCTTTGTCTACGCTATCCATTCATCAGAGCTAATCTCCTGCAGGCTTCTCCAGGTTTTGCAAAGTTATTTTTACACAGCTGTGGACACATTTAGATTTTCAAGTATTGAATTGGCAAAAATGCATTTGTACTTCCAGGTTGCTGTTTTGTCTATTTGTATGTTTACCTGACTCATTCCATTTCTGAGCTTTTTTATTTAAAAGTTGAGGGAGCCAGATATAACCACCTGCTTGTCACCATAAACTGTATATATAAATGGACATAGCTAACCTGCTAGCCGCTGCGTTCCAAATAGGAAGTGATCATGGGCGGGCTTCCGGCTCCATCGACTCTGGCTCCAATTCACTTTCTGTTGAAAAACGGTGGCCCTCTCTCTCTAACTGCTGCTTTCAGACTTATCATTTTGGTCTTAAAATGTTCGTATTAACCCGCTCTACATGTCCCTGGTATTTTTATTTTGCTCTTTTGTGTGTAACTCAAGATATAAACATTAATAACAGGCAAATCAAGCACCTTCTTTTCCTGTTGTCACTCCAGGTGGCGTTAGCAACAGGGTTGATTGACAGTGTTGCTTAGCGCCCGCCCCCTGCCAAACCAGCGGTGCAGGCTGGAAGGGGCGTTTCCTTCAACAGCCTCGCTCCGGATTGGCTCACTCAAGGCTGAGTGGTTCTTTGATGTAAAGCGCTTTGAGCCTTGAAGACGGAAAAGCGCTATATAAAAATGTGACCATTTACCATTTGAAAACGTAGCCTGTCCACAGATCTGACCTAGATATTTAAAGCCATAGTGTGGAACATTCTTGGCAAAGCAATAACATCTCCATAGAGACAAGATAGATAATCAATTAGTCACAATCAGTCCCATAAGTAAAATATTTCAGTGATTTTTCAGTACTTTCTCTGCTGGCGCCCCCTGTTGGCACAAACACTATCATAAAAATGATGGATTTGTAGGACTTTGTCCGTAATCGGCACATTCTGGTGAGAATCATGTGACTTACTTGTGCTTTGTTGGCTTTATTAATTTAATACACAGAGGATCATCTTCATAACCAGAGCCAATTGTTTTTTTCACACAGACACGACTCTTTACACAGAACTAAATGACTACGGTGGAACACATTTGGACTGCAACAAATAAAGACGGCATTTATTTTAATATAATGACGTCTCCTGCAAACAGCTAAATATTGTGCCTTTATCGGCTCCATCGACTCTGGCTCCAATTCACTTTCAATTGAAAAACTGTGGCCCCTCTCTGTAACTCATGACGAACCTGACAGCCCGTGCTACATGATCCTGGTGTTTTTATTTCGCTATTGTGTCTGTAAATCAAGATATGAACATTAACAACAGACAAATCAGGCGCCTTTGTTCTCTGAGGTCGCTCCCGCTAGCGTTAGCAACAGGTTTGACTGACAGTGTCGCTAAGAGTGCGTCAATCCAAGGGGGGTGTTACCTTCAACAGCCTCGCTCTGGATTGGCTCTTTGGAATTCCAACGGCGAGTATCATAGCAACCAAATATGGAACTCGGCTCCATATTGGCCCCTATAACTGCTCTAGCCTCGATGAGCTTAATTTGACTGGAACCGAACACTATGGGTGACGTCACACTCACTAGTCCACTTCTTTATACAGACTATGATTACAACAATATTCATTTTAGCTGCCTCCATCTGTGTTAAATATGATTAAACTATAGAATGTGGTGATGTCATCTGCCATCCCTGTAGTTTAGATCTGTAGATGTTCTGAAATTCATGGGTTTCTGTCTTTTCTCAAATGGTCCTGGATGTGTTTAAAATGTCCCTTCTGAATCTTAATAATCATTTGAAATCATAAATTGCAAATGTAATCACAATTGCAATCCCAGTGGACCACATTATATTCCCTTTACTCCTTTCTTCTATTGTCCTTCGTTCTAAGAGTGTTCTGAGCTCTGGATCTTTTGTGGAATTTGCATGGAATGACTTTCACAGACACTGCCTCGGGTCGGTCTCACCTTTAGCCTCGCTGACCACTTCAGAAAACTTCACTGTTTTGAGCTCTAGTTTGGATTCGTCCACAGACCTGTTCATGGGTTTCAGCTTCCTGCTATAGGTGACATTTTGAGGACTTGTCACCATTCAAAGGTATAATTGTGTGCTTTTAGTTTTTAATTGCTATGGAAACTGTTAAATTTTCATCATTCTGAAACGCATGAATAGGCTGGGTACTTTAAGATTTTTTTTTTCCAGATACTGGTACAATGCCTTGGTTGTTTACAATAATATGTGTGTGTGTGTGTGATTTTATATAT